>OMNZ01090046.1:9706-22908 GCA_900303255.1 Lesueurigobius sanzi | reverse complement strand
AGCAACAATCTAGATAAGATTAAATGACCCAAATCATCTTATTTATCTAAATCTGAGCTGTTTTGATGAGTTCAGGCTCATTTGACCTGATTTAACTTCTAGTTCTAAGGTGTTTTTGACTTGTTCAATATTTCTACTCATTTCCTTTTTATTTAAATGTATTTGCCAATGGGGTAAGAAAATTGTCCTTTTGCCAGTTTTATATCTTAGAATCAGTAAAAAACTGTCATGAAATAAACCAAATAATGTAGATGACAGTAGTAAATATGTCTAATCTGGTCCAAACTGCTCTAAACAAGACTAATATTCTCAAATCGAGTCATTTATCCTGGTGCTTGATGTTTAGTTTTGTTGTAGAACCATAAAACAGAACAATAATGATCATTTATTCAATAAAATACTGTTTCTTTTAATGTTTTTATCATTTATTTGAGCTGAAACACCTCAGTCACTTTCTTTAGTAAAGTCTCAAATTTGCTTTGAAAAGAAAAATATTTTTCCGGTACCTGTTTTCGGTACCAATTTATTTTTCGATACCGGTAGTACCTTAATTATTTTTTCGATACCGTACTGGTATCGTTTAACGGGACCCAGCCCTAATCCTGGGTCAGCCTCTCCATGCTCTGTGCTCAGACTTCTTGCTGATGCCTTCTGGACTTCGTTTTTATGCGCCTTGTCGGAAAACAAATCGTTTCTCCAACTCTTCTGTCCCCTCTGCCACTAAACTGTTCCTTACTACTACATGTTTTATCTTACTATAGTTGTGATACAATGTTGTATTCAATGTTGTTGTCTTTGATGTATTTTCTGAACTGTTGGGACTGACTGAATGTTTTTGGTGTGGTTGTGAATGTGCTGAGGTTTGCTGCATATGAATTGCCCTATGGGATCAATGAATCTTTCTGAATCTGAATACCCAGGCTTGGTACCGGTACAATACACTTTCTGTACATTGCGTCTTGCCCATCTAAGCTGCATCTTCATAAATGATACCATCACAGGGAAACATTACTTTTAACGTTGACATTTGGGCCTCTTCCCTATTTGGCACTGAAGCCAATCAAATCTGGAAAAGGCCATGGCCCAAAAATATCCCTTATGCCCCTTATGTTCATACATCACTCATTCTGAATAAATCCACCTGAGATGGCGCAAACATGTGTTAGAGTGCATTTTGGGCACACGATCAAAGTCCAGTAAACCCTCCTTCCCCGGTCACATATGTAACCCCGTGTTATTTCAGGCTTTGCTAGATGCTGAAAACCATAGGAGACACGACTATCAGTGCAGGCACAGGAAGCATGGTGCGGGGACAGGAAAGAAAACAGGAAGTAGATGCAGCTTAGCAGATTGTTTTGAGGTGAGCAGTGCGCCTGATTGGTTGTCGTTTTTATTTGTTGCGGACGTGTGACGTCAGAGGCCCGGTTGAATGGGGATGACTGATGTGCCCGGGAAGGCTGGAGGAAGTGGTCGACTGTAAGAGTGGTTACTGCAGCATCCACGTCGGAGTTGGTTTTTGTTCGTTGTCAATTAAAAGGAAATTACATCAAACTGCGATTGAGCAGTCAAACGATTTTAGTGTAGAATTTCTTTGTTGGTGGTGGAAAGGAATTACGGTTGTTTCCAGGTATTACCAGTTGTACAAAGCTCTCCAAACTCTTCTGTTTGTGTGGTGTGAATCATAATAAGGTGAAAAGAAAGGAAAGACAATGGCTTTTAAATAAATCCTAGCTGTAGGTTCTCAATTGTCAAGACTTTGGATGAATGCCCAGCTTCTGTTATCTTGATGAAGGAGCAGCGGCAAACCCCCAACAAAGTTTCCTATACTGCGTACAACAGGGTTTAAAGTATGTGAAAAAATATAGTACTTTCAAATAGATAATAAGCATTACAAACTTTTTCTTGTGTAAAACCATGTATATTTTCAGATAACAATAAAAAAGGTGTAATATTTGATCTTGTTTTGGGTGTATGTTGGGTGTTTTTCCCCTCTGCATAATCATTTTTTACTTTAGGTGTGTTTATGATGTACATTTTTGAAAAATGTATATGTTTAAGTCCTTTCAGGATGTGATATGATCATAACAGCGTCAGAACCTTCACAACTCAGGGCTGAATATTTCATGAATCTTTCGTCACTTTAGGGAAAGAATTTTAATTCGAGTTCTTCCTTGAATCTTTTGTGTGTCATTGTTTATAGAAATGTATTAAGAACAAATTTGTGGCCTGCACATTATATTCTGCAACATTATGGCCATAGCTTCACCAAAATCAACTTAATGGAGCTTTTTTTCTTGGTTACAACAAGTTTACTTTGAATTATTGTCCAAATTAGTGTCCAAACTGGAGATTCTCTTTTTACAACACATTACCAGAAGTAGATCTGTTAATACCCCTCCTCGACTGCCACCTTTTCACGGTGGAGGGTTTGAGCACCCGAATGAACCTAGGAGCTCTGTTGTCTGGGGCATAGCTCCTGGTAGGGCCTCCCATGACAAACAGGTCCAAGGTGACAGGCCAGACCAAGAGCGGTTCAGGAGCTCCCATGATGAGACCATCGAGGCTGTAAGATCGCCCAAAGGTTAAGGAGCATTGTGAGGCTGTCCTCCCGTGGACCCACCACCTGCAGGAGGAGCCATAAGGGACTGGTGCAGTGTGATCCGGGCAGCTTGGACTGCTGCCCACGCGACCCGGGAACGGATAAACGGAAGAAGATGGATGGATAGATCTGTTAATACACTAGACATTTCTCACTTGATTTTCCTATTCCTGGGAATATTTCACTATTACTTAATCTACTCTAAAACAAATGTGTGACTCAAACCTTAGAGTTCGTCATACACCGTGTAATAGTCAGCAGAACGATTTACTCTGGGCCCATAAATGCCAAGTGCTGATATTTCTTTAGAATCATTAGTCATCAAATGGGCAGAAGGAAGGAACTACAAGGCTTCTTGAGAATAATGATGACATGTTGTGTAATAACAACTTAAATCATTGCGTTTTAACTTCAGTATAATGTTTACTTTTTAGGCCCGTAACATCAGGACCTCTGGACTGGCTGCGATCAAGATTGTCAAACTGGACCCAGGTATGCTACTAGCAAGTCAAACACTACCATTTTGTGCAACAGACAGTTGTAAAACCTCTGTCACACTTTACCCGTCTGGGCCCCTGTCATGAAGATCTTTGGGGATTAGGGGACATTCCATAGTCACAAAACAGTCTTATACCATACGAATATGTACTCCATGTGTCATGTCTATCTTGTGTGTCCAGGGGATGACATCACGTCCATCCAGCAGGAGATCACCATGATGAAGGAGTGCAAACACAAAAATATCGTGGCGTATTTCGGCAGCTACCACAGGTGTGTTTTCCAATAGTCCTGAAGATTAAACAAGTTGACTACAAATGTAATATTACACAGTTGTATGACTTCATTAATATACTGAAATGCGAACATCTTGAGTTTCTAGCTCATTGGTCCATTTCCTTTTCTGAAATCTGTGTCTGGATATTTGTAAACAGATTCTTTCCTACACTATCCCATTCCACTCCACTCCCACCTCGAATGATTGGCATAGCACATGAGCCGAGTCAGGAACAATTCCCATTTTGACTCATATTTTGATTTGTCTTCACTTTAAAACACGCGTTCTCTGTTTGTCTTTAAGGAACACAAAACTGTGGATCTGCATGGAGTATTGTGGAGGAGGATCGCTACAAGATATTTATCATTGTACGTGAACATTACTACTACTACTGTTATCATGCATTACTACTGCAAGTTTCAGCTATTCAACTCTAATTGTTTACATTCTAAGAAAACTCCCCCAGTGTCACAAAGGCAGCGTCTTTGACATGTATTTAGCTGAAGGAAAAGACTTTGGAGGTCTAAACTTGGATTAGCTCGCTTTCAACTTTTCGACCCGCACCTGAGTTCCCTTTTTTGCCTCTTGCTGCAGGCTATTGATCCCTGTTTTGTTCGCAGTGACGGGCCCATTAAAGGAGAAGCAGATCGCATTCGTGTGCCGAGAAACCCTTCAGGTGAGTGTGAGCATTGTCTAGTTCCCAAGCACTTTTCGGAAAAATTGTTGACAAAATGAGTCATGTTTTTGTCCCAGCTAAATACAGCAGTGCTTGAGCTCGCCAGACCTTTAAATATAGGCCACATTTTGACACAGCAAGCCGCGACAAAACATGCTGAACGGTGGGCCACTGCTACTAAATATATATTCACTGAGGTAGCAGATCTTAAAGACAATGTAAGAGTATATACATTATGCAAGAAAAAGCGTTTGCAGCAGGATATTATTGAATTTTCTTCTTTGGGACAGCACATTGGGAGCTTATCCTGTTTTGAGTTTAGTTTAGCCTATTGTGTGAAGAGCTTTTGTTTGGACGAAGGCTATTTAATTACATGGTTGACACTGAGAAAGGCTATTAGACACAAAAAAACCTAAGATTTTCAATACCTCTCACCAAACCCAACCCCGTTGTAAATACATGTTTTGTCTCACTCTGACTTTGGGGCACAGGTTAACAAGTAATGCAAAAACAAAAATGTTTTCTCAGTTAAAGCATCATTTTACAGCATTTCCATGTTTTAGGCGCTGCTAGCCATAAAAGGACATGTGCATGTGTTATTATTGTATTAGCAGGTTGCCCAATAATCAATCAATTTGTATCACCCAGTATCACAACAGGAATCATCTCAAACACAATGTTGAGAGAGTGTCCAAGAACGTACGAGGTGCACAAATGCTTGTTGCAGCAGTGTGGAAACTTAACAGTTTTTAGTTTTCATTTCAAATCCCCAAAAAAGAGAGAGAAGTGAAACAGACAAACTGTTTACAATGTTTGATTGTCGATATGGGCAAAATGTAGTCTACAAGTTACAAAAATAAAGAAGAAAGAAAGAGAAATGGGGAGTGGATCTTCAAGTTAAACATTTTGTTAAGAGTCAGGTGCTATTGGATGTGTAAATGGGTGACATTGTCGTTCAGATAGGTAAAAAGATGGCCAGGCAGATGGAAAAAGCCGAGCCACAAACTCCAAGGCACTCCGTTTTGTCATTAACATTTGATTGTTTATTCAGATATTTTCACAAACGAACAAAAACACAAGCAATTGTGGATAAGAGAATAAATCGCATTCAAACAAAGTCTGGCTCTGGCTGGTATAAACCTCAACCAGCTTGACCAATACCCATTGAATATCAGTCCGTATTTTCAGTTTAAAAGTAATTCTTTCCTTTATGAAGATCTTATAAACTAAGTCAATCCATTCATTAATGGTGGGAATTTCTTTCTTTAACCATTTACGAGCTATACACTTTCTGGAAGCTAGCCTACCAACAAAACTCCCATCAAGTATTCATCAGCTTTCCGATGATGCAAATCTCCCAAATCACCCAGATACATTAAAAAAAAAAGTTCATTTTCCGATTATAGACTGCTTCCAGGACATTATGTACTTCTTTCCAGAACGGGCTTACAGATAGGCATCCCCCAAAGATATGAAAATGATTTGGCCACTCCAAGGCACTCTTAATGGTTTTATAAAAGCCTTTATTCAAACATGGCTATGTTTAAAAACGCGTTTCTGCTGAGCCTTCGTCAGGGTGCGTACATGTGTGGAAGGCATTCAAATACTAGCAAGGACCACAACCTCACATATCGAATGCAAGACCTTATTGGAACCAGTGATGCCAGTAACAAGTTACTTACTTAGTAGTCACTCTCATATGACCACTTTTACTAACGAGTAATTTAATTTGTGACTTTTTCCAAACCAGTAATTGTATTGAAGTTCCATTGTCACTGTGAGTTACTATGTTTGTAATTCACCACACAATTGTTGATGTTGCTGTTAAAATGCACTTGTGTGAAAGTGAGTATTTTGAGGAGGTGGAGGTGTATTCGGCAGCTGCTGAGTGTAACTAATAAAGTAACTGGTAATCTAACTTTTAAAATTAAGTAATCAGTAATCAGTGAATTAATTTTTAGGGTAACTGTGGCAGCACTGATTGGAACACGCAGAGGTGACTTCGATGAGGGTTGGCTCCCGGGCCTGCGTCCCCCTGTCGCCTGAAAGAGAATGCATTAAAAGAGAGTGGGAGGGTGGGGCACTGAGGCGAAGAACGAGAGGACGAGTTGGGTAAATGTCCCGCTTAAATAGGGCAACCAGAAGAGAGAGAGCGGGGAGGTGTCCTGCTCCTGGACTTAAGATAACGTCAATAATAACAATAAGTGTGAAAAATAGAAATAATAAAACAATACTTGCTATCTAATGTTTAAAACAAATCTTTACACAATTATGGTGAAAAATATATATGTATCTTGAATTGAATGAAGTTTTAAGACATTTTGGCCAGTGTTACTCACTAATATTAAATCATTTTGTTCAGGGCTTGTATCATCTTCATGAAACAGGCAAAATGCATCGAGACATCAAGGTAAAGTACAGTCTAAAAACAAATGTACTGTATATATTTATTCAGCGTGTAACCGAAATGTTTTTTCCTTTTCTTCAGGGTGCCAACATCCTTCTGACGGACCGAGGAGACGTCAAATTGGGTGAGCACTGATAAGACATGGAGACACACGAACACTTGAAGTTTCCTGAAGTCTGTGATTCTTCTGTAGCGTTTGTGTTTAACCTTCACTTATGAGAAAATGCTTTCTGTTTCTTTCACATCAGCGGACTTCGGAGTCGCAGCGGAGATCAGTGCTTCTGTTGCCAAGAGGAAGTCCTTCATAGGGACGCCATACTGGTAAGATGAACATGGACTTACAGTAAAGTAATCATAGCAATACCACAACTTTAAAGGCATTTTACCCCCTTTTTTGCATAAATATATGTACTGAAGGTTAAATCAGTCTTAAAACACATTCAAAATACTCTTTACTCCAGGTTTTTGTCTTGTTATTACATGCTCATCAAAGCATTTTGTGCTGCCTTGGGGCTTGTTTCTATGTTGCTCCATCCAAAGCATTCCAACTCTGACTAAATGACTCACAGACATTAAAAATGGTGATGTCACAGTATTGGAAACCTTCTCACATTGCATTTTTGCTGATGTAATGCACAAAATACAACGATTGCAGAAAAAGTTGACCCCACCGATGATGGGCCACCGTGTTAGATAGTTTGTGTCTTGGTGGCGGTGCACATTGTGGGATTATGTAATTGCAGAATGGCGGGTAAGTGGCAGCTTGTGAAAGGGTGTGTTGCCTTTTTAAGTTTCATTAAAAGAACAACTTTTCAGGTTTAGCACAATGCCTGTACTCGTGACAGATTATGTGGCAAATAGTGGATCGTATTAGCACAAGCACAGTCTCACAAATGAGTTTGTACTCTCACTTCAGTGCGGTATCTGGAGAGGGCTGCAGTTCGGAGCATAGGAGTTTGTCTAGTGCTGTATATTAGTCCAAAGAACTATTATTTCTGGGCCTACAGTGCGTTCAGAAAGTATTCACACCCCTCTTTGGGTCTGCAGTTGTTGTATGGGGTCTAAAAACTCTCTGAACCCTGGATTGCTGATTTTAAGCAACTGCTCGATGTTTAACCATGTTGATCTCCTGCAGGATGGCCCCCGAGGTGGCAGCGGTAGAGAAAAAGGGCGGGTATAACCACTTGTGTGACATTTGGGCCGTGGGCATCACAGCGATAGAGCTGGCAGAGCTGCAGCCCCCCATGTTCGACCTCCACCCGATGAGGTTAGTCCACACTCTCAGTTCAATACAGCCCTGTCATAGCCCCCCCGACAGTGTCCTCTTGCGTTACGTAACTCCCACCTGGAATGCGTTTCGTCAATATCAATGTAAACTAGAGCGACAGTGCCTTTTAAAACTATGTTGCAGAGCGCTGATGTTGATGTCCAAGAGCAACTTCCAGCCTCCGAAACTAAAAGACAAAACAAAATGGTGAGGGCTTATCCTTAAACTGGAACCGTGCCGTTTTGATTGCAAAGTTTTATGAGTGCATTGTGTTCACCGTGCAGGTCAACAGGCTTTCACAGCTTTGTGAAGATGGCGCTCATTAAAAACCCACGGAAAAGGCCGTCAGCTGAGACACTTCTGCAGGTAAACAATAGCCATGTTTTTACTCAGCTGTACCGCTTACCTCAACTATTGATAAGTAATAAGATCAAACAATTATGATACAGTTGTGCTCAAATTGTTCAGGATGCACAAATAACTTCAGCTGAAATACAGGACTCTGATAAAAGTGGTGTTTGTTTCAAGATGCACAATATGTAAACGTTTAATCAGGGACATTTGTGTAGTTTCTGTTGTCATTATGATTTGAAAAGAGTAAACACAGTTTTCTGACAATACATTTCTTCACACAAGCACTAACCATGAGCGAAAGAAAGGTTTTTGTGTTATCATTCATATTCTCTGAAAAATGAAAAAACTTATGAGCACAACTGTATGTCTAGGGTTGTTGCTACATATTCAAAAAAGAAAAGAAAAAAACAATGTGGTAAATAGGACTGCACAAAAAACTTGCAATATTGCAATAAAGAAGAGTTCAAAAACACTGAATCAGGACCAAAACAAGGCTAAAATAGAACTAAATTAGGAAAATTATAGCTTAAACTAAACTTTTGCACATGTATAAGTTTATGCATTTTTGTTTTATGCTGAGCTAGCTAAAATGTGTCAATCTCAGTTAGATAGAAGCGATTTTACAATATATCGGTTCATGAGAACGCAGCGCAGCTGAAATCCATGGTAAACAAGACAGACAACAGATATCTATCTAAAAGTTCAAAAGTACATAGTTAAACCAAACAGCCTTTAGGTCAGGACCACTTCCACATGCACACAGAGTTTCAGATATTTACATGCTATCTTTCAGTTGCCAGAAGTATTTTTATATTGCGTTAAGTTAGATCTGTAAGCTAGTCACGGTTACTAAAGATTCATTAGCATTTTAGGATCAAAAATAAACTATTCTGTATTTTGTATTTTGTGCAGTATCCTGTGGTTATACTAATCCCCGGTGCCTCTCTGACAGCCCCTCTGACAAAAATAAATAAACTTGCCAGTCAGCTGCGGTCACCACGAGCAAATTTCTATTTATATAATTTTTTTGCCAGTGCAGGCTGAATTAAATAAAAACAAAAGAACTTCAGTGCGGGCTGCACGGGCACAGCTGCAGGGGTTGTAACCAAAACAGTGTGGATGCTCATGCATCGGTGGCTCCCACTGCAGGAGCGATGTGCCAGCGTGTCTATGGCCTGGCAGTGGCATGAGTGTTTCTCTGAGCAGTGACCCCATGGCAGTGATATATGGGGTACCCCTGTGCTCGTGCTCACTACGCACGCTCTTGTCCCTGGTGAGACCCACGGCCTATTCATCCTGCACACCTGGGCATAGCCTATGGGCTGCGTTGGGTTTGGTGAGGTGAGACGGTCAGAGGTCACTTTTAGGTCCCGACCCACCAGTTTATTTATTTATTTTATTTTATCTTTATTTATACAGGGAGGGCCCAATGAGAGCGCCCTGTTTCATAACAGAGTAAAACAATAACAACAACAATAGAGCAAACAGAAACAACTTTACAATTTCAGTTAAAACAAGTAAAACTATGTTTATATATATCTGCTAATGAAGATCTCAGATGAGGGAGAGGCACTAGAGAGTTCATTCTCAAAAGTCTTTGGACTTGGTTCCATTTTTTGGCGGCGTAATGTGAAAAGGCTCTTTTTCCTGTTTCACTCTTGACAGGTCCATTTTTTAGAACTAAACAGTCATGTGACCTTGTGTCATAGCTACTTGAGCTGTAGTTTAGTTCAGATATAAGGTACTCAGGAAGCCTCACAACAAGTCCCTTATAAATAAATAAAATACAGTGTTGCTCTCTTCGATCTGACAAAGAAGACCAGCCAACTTTGTCATACAGTGAACAGTGATGAGTTTGATATTTGTCTCCAGTTATAAACCGAATGGCAGAATGATAAAGTGCATCCAGAGGTTTAAGCACAGAAGGTGAAGTGTGCATATAAATAGTGTCACCATAATCTGCACTGCACTAGTAGTAGGTAACAGTTTAACTCGCTGCATTATAGATATTGGTTAATATTGGCAATGATCTTTGTGGCGTCTTCATCATCTAATTTTTGGACACAATATTTTTTATAACTTTTTTTTTCATATTTCAATATTTTTTTATAACTGGAGACTATCTATTGTGCAGCCCTATCATTACCTTGTGTTATTACTCTGTTTGTCCAGCATCCATTTGTGACCCAGCTGTTGACGAGGAACCTGATCATTGAGCTGCTGGACTTGGCCAGTAATCCTGAGCTCTACAACAGCCACTCCCACAGCCTGGATGAGAGCGATCTGGAGGTCTGCGCGGCAAAGGAGAACTCCATCATTTGTGCTCTCTGTGCTGTATGAATCTGTTTTTGTTGGCAGGTCGGGGAAGAGGCTCCTGACAAGATCCAGTCGGCGGGGAAGCACCTGGCTGTGGAGAGGACCTTGTCTGAAGAACAATGTAAGGTCACTGTACGCTGGACACTCGTGACAAATAGTGAAATGTTTCAGGAAGTCTGCTCAAGGTGCTCGCAGACACGACATGGCTCTGCTGAAAAAATATCAACTCTTAGGACATTTGTTCTCTAACCACTTTAGATACCACTCAAATTGCTGAACCATCATCACGTTGTACACAGTTGTAAAACTAGTATTGCCATTTCCTGTTGGTTTAGTTAAATGCTTGAGGATTGTTTATGTCTCGACTACAGTATCAGGAGGAAGTTGTGGTTGACATGTGGGAAAATTTGTTGCATGTACCTGCCCAAGGTGTTACATTTGAATATAGCAGGCTAGACTTTTTATAATAGTATCAAGTAGGGCTGCACAATATTGAAAAAAACTTGCCATATGCCATACATGTGTGCAATGTTGCCATAATGATATTTTACCAAACCGTAACACAATATGTTTCATTCAATTTGAACACAAATCTTAATTTGTTTCAAAGCAAGACTTAAAAACACTAAATCATATCCAAAACAAGACTAAAATGGAACTAAATTAGATTTTTTTTTGTTTGTTTATGAGTTCAATAATTTTTTTTGTTTTAGTTTGCAAAAAAATGTATCAGTCTCAGTCAGATGGAGTGACTTTCACTTGAGTGATTTTGTGATATTTTATGGCTTGATCAGTGTTGGGGGTAACATATCACAAAAGTAACGAGTTACAGAAATATTATTAATTTCTTTCAGTAACTGAAGTACAGTATATAATATATTACTTAAACAAAATACAGTAAAACATTAGTCATTAAAATTTAAGTAACTCAAGTTACAATTGCATTTAAATGGTTTGTATTGATGCATGAACGCAATGGAAAAAACTCCCCCCAAATAAAGTTGGATTCTGGTGTCGAAACAAAACACTAGACTAGAGAATGTGGACGGCTGAGGAAAAGGAAGTCTTTGACTGTATTTTTGCACCTTGGCATTATTGTCTCTATTTTCAGTTTGTATTTTGCCAAAAGTGACTCAAAGTAGTGTAACTCAGTAACATTTTTAACCGTAATATGTAATAGAATTGAGAAAACTTTATTGTCTACCATGCACAATGATGGCTGAAATGTATCTTTGGCTTGCTCTTTTACATCCTCAATACAGCCACACAAAAGTCCATAATAATGGTGATAATAAAATGAAAAAATGAAATCATTTATTGCCGACACAACAGCGGATTCCCTCATCAATAGAGGAGGAGTGGAACAGACTGAGCGACATTGGGGGCTACAACTTACAGCTCCCTGAAAGCACGTAGCAAGTCAGCAAAGATATTACATTTTTAAAGTTTAGTTTATTTGTTTATTTGAGCAGTAAACATTCTGCACAAAAAGAGTGGGCCGAAGCAAGAGCATATAAGCGCCCACTCAAAATCAGTACAATAAATCTCATTTCACAGGAACGTAGTGCAAAAGGAACAAGACAACAACAAGGAACCAAAAGCAAAAAAAAATGGATTATACACTTGCAGTATCTGATCATGGCAGAAATGACCATTTACAAGATGGCATCTACATTAAAGCATTACATGACTGAAACTCATGTAGTGTATATATTCCCCAAAGCTGTGATTATTAGTAATATAGAATATATTACAAAGTAACTTTCCCAACACTGGTTACCATACAGATATCACCTAATATCGCATACAATGTTTCTTGCAATACATTGTTCAGCCCTTGTATCAAGTCATCTGTCCTGGGTTGTTTTTGGAATGTCCACCCTGCTGCTGGAGTTTTTAGCTGCTGATCCCAAACACCCCAGTATAGATGACGATGATTGGAAACCTTTTGTATGATTCACGTTTTAGCAGTTTGAAATCCAGATCCACGGCTTGCTGACCTTAAATCTGGAGTGCTATCCTGGGTCGTACGGGGAAATGAAGTCACCCGGGCAAACGTACAGAAGTGGCACTGTCCCTCACATACCAGTGGCATGTTTGGTGCCATCCTCTGACGCAGCCCCCATCCCACATGTATGCACACACCCCCCTGGGACAAAAGAAGGCTGACTGAGGACCCATTGTGCCCATTCATTTTATGGAGATATAAGACTGAATGCAGAGTTTGACTGTAAATAAACGACAATACGACTACTCATGTAATATGAGAGCACACTTTTGATGCATATGAAGAGAGCAGACTCATTGTCAGATATAAAAATAGAAAATAATAACGTTGGAAGTCAAGGCAAAGGAGGAAGCGTCTTAAAGATTCAAGATTATTTATTTGTCAAACCAATCGAATGGTTCGAAATTATGTTTCTCTCATCCTTGATTGTGGAGCGGGGGAGGGGAAAGAGGGGAGGGAGGGGAGAGAGTTCAGCTTCCCGATGGCCCTGTGTACAAAACTGTTCCTCAGTCGACTGGAACTGACCCGTAGATCCCGCAGTCTCCTCCCTGAAGGCATCACCCTGAAGAGACTGTGTGATGGGTGCGAAGGGTCCTTGGCGATTTTGATGGCTTTGCGGGTGAGAAAGCACTGGAAATGCCACACATATTCTTTCATACTTAAAGATTGAGTTGTGCTCATAAGTTTACGTACCCGAGCAGAATTTTTGATTTATTGCCAAAGAACTGAGTTTACTCTTTTCAAATCCTAGTGACAACAGAAACTACTTACATGACGCTGATGTAAACTTTACATGATCA
>OMNZ01090043.1:0-10644 GCA_900303255.1 Lesueurigobius sanzi | reverse complement strand
GAGGGTTAGACAGAAGCACAAATGGCACCTGACGTGTTGCGAGTTTGAACTCTTCTATTTATTGAATATCCAGTACAATAAAGCCAAAGACATCATCTTCTTCCAATAATCTGGGATTTCAATTCGATAATAGAGTAATGTAAGGTTATGGTATACATCATTGGGAAGGAAATGTGTCAGACAAATCTCTCAATGTCATCAGAGGGAAACTGGAAGAAGTCAAAATCATCTAACTGGTGTTACTGCCCAGGACAATTTTTGGTTTTTGGAAGGTTATGGGAACTTTACCTGGAAGTTTATTTGTTTATTTCAAGGTTATGGAAAGTTTTCTTAACGTTTATACAATATTATTTTTCGCTTAAAAAAAACATTCTTAGAACAGTCTCATAACGCAAGTTTATAACAACCTTCCAGAAACGTTTTACTAATGTTATATTTTGGTTATATTAACATTCTCCTAAACTTGGTTTGCTGTAACCGTCAGAAAACGCAATTACTGTAACGTTGAATCAATTTGTTCAATAACAAGTGACTTAATGTTTCATATTCATTGAAATACATCTGGTCTTTAAAAACACAGCTACACAAAGGGAAAATGACAAACACACATTCATTCATTCATTCATTTATCTGTTTTTGCCAATGAACTCCTCAATTATTGTTCTGTTCATTATTTGAACTTTGAGCTTTCTTTTGAACATAAATAATGTACAGGACCTAAGTTCGTCCTCTAAACAGTTCCACAACATTTACACCTCAGAAAGACAGAGTCCTCAGTTTTACATTGTTCTCATCTGTGGTTTCACAAACATAAATCATCCTCTAAGGCAGTGTTTCCCAACCAGGGGTACGGGGACCCTTGGGGGTACGCAAGAGCTTAGAAGAGGGTACTTGGGATCATTTCAGATACAAAATAAGATCAAATTGAATTGTATTTTTGATTATTATTATGTTCAAGAAAAGCTATTTAAAACATTTAACAGTGAGAGTTTGAGAATATTTAGTAGCCTTTTTACTGAAGAATAGGAGTTTTAGTCATTCACCTTCTAACTAAACATCAAAACCATCAAGGAAGGGGGTACTTGGAGTATAAATAAAAGGCCCAAGGGGTACACAAGCCAAAAAAGGTTGGGAAACACTGCTCTAAGTTCATACAGAGTGTTTTTATTACACAATTTCTGGATACGATCTTGAACCATATTGTTTTTTTTTATTGTATGCATTAAATAGGCAATTTTATAATCAAATAAGTCATTAAATGTTAGGATTTTGGAGCTAATAAACAGATTATGGGTAGGTTGACCTGCAGTGTCTTGCCTAAGGACACTATGACAGTGAGCACCTGCAGGATTCAAACCGATAACCCTCCGACTACAAGACAACCCGCTCCACCGTTTGTGCCACTGTCGCTAAGCTTTACAGCCCTGACTGTTTATTCCAAGAAGCTGTTTTCCTGTTGTATCGCTTCATTATTCGCGTCTTTCCTTTGGCTCCCCTTCACTTCATTAGTTCGAGACAGATTACTCAGAGAAACAGGGGGAGGCTGTAGTTCTCACTTGGCCTGTTCAGAGCAGAATGATTACAGCAGTGATGTCTGTAATGATGCGGACATTAGGATGCACCATCACGTCCCGCACCGCGCCGCAGTCTGGGGCCTTTGTTCACAAGTATTTCACCACAAGAGGCGCACACATGTTACACATTTGGTTATTCTTTAATGTCAGGAGTAGCAGCAGAGACCCGAGTCATGTTCGAGATCACGGTGTTCAGATCAAGTTATGGCCAACACCGGTGGGAGATGCGGGAAGAGATGCTAAGTTTTACAAAGCTGATACTTTAAATAAACTTAATCTGAAAACTTAAAATGGAAGTGACAGGACTTTTCACCTTTTGGATCATGAAGACTTTGAGATCAAGGAAATGTGTGCAAATGTCCATGAACGGGGACGAGAGGCCTTACATCCTGTCTCGCACCACCATAGAGCATCAATGTCTATCACTGCAAGCAAGCTCCCGCACCAAATATTTTTTTTTTCATTTTATTTTCAGCATTGCAACAGAAAGATCTGCCAAAGTACAGGGATTTCCAACCTACTAATCTCTGCTTTAGTAGCTCCAAACTTTCCAGTTTTGTGCTTAACGATTATATTTTAAAGGTTTGTTCATGGGGTTTTTTTCAATATGTAATTCCTGCCTGATTTATTAAGTTTTGAACAAGAATAATTTTTATAGAATTATTCAGTAATAATTCTAAACTAATCCAAAATCCCCCAAAAAAACATGTTTCTGTGTCTTTAGTAACTATTGACAGTCTATTCAGTGCACCAATTAATACTTCTTCTAAGCACCATCTTGGAGGGTCGAATTTGGCTCGCGGGCCTCACTTTGGGCACCCCTGTCCTTGAACATGAACATGCTATGAACCTTTATTTAATGTCTAAAGTTTTTTGAACATCTTCTTCATAATCTTTCTAAAAATGACATGCAGGCTTCTGATTAATACTGCACAAACACAACACAAAGTAAATTCATGTCACTGCGCGTCAGAAGAGAAGCCACAGAGCTCCCAAAGAAGTCATTCAGGTTCAGCTTTGTGCCTCTTGTGTCGCGTAAACACTGGCATAAAACCCACATAGATGATAAAAAGGCCGCTGCAGTTCACACGGGGGAGCTGTCATGACCCAGGGGCGCTGTGTTCTAATTCATTTATCCACACACCAGCGTTTCCCCGACAGCTCCTGCTCACAATTAAAACCCATGACAAGATACCAAAACATCCTTACCATGCCGACGCACTCCCCACAAAGGTAAAACAACCACTCCGGGCGCTATCCAAGCTTAGGATATCACCCATTATCGGATTATTCACTTTATTAGCCGAGTGGAACAAACGCAAGCACTCGAGGGCGCATCTACTTTAGGATTTTTAATGCCTCTTTTGCTCACAGATGTTTATGCGAGAGCAATTAATTAGCCAAACATTGTTCGGGGTTTGTGAATATTTCGAGGAAAAAGCAGAGGCGACATGTTGGACTAAAAGTTAAAGGGCGCTCGAAGGGCACTTGTGCAGATGAATTATGGTAATGGTTTAGAGTTGGGATTAATTTCATAAGTGGCTAATTTGTTAAAGCGTCTGGCGATGGTTTAAAAGTGAGTTCGAATGGGGCTTTCCGGGAGCACGGAGGAGATCCTGTAAGCGCCTTATGAAGAAAGACCCAATACAAGAAACGTCATCAAAAAGATCCACTCCCGACGGGCCAGTAAAGGCTGAAGTAATTACCAGAGATTTATAGAAGAAACAGGAAATTGTGGACCTAACTTTGTTGAGCATATAATATCGCAAGCCTCTTTGGATATTGGCTATAGTGTTGTTTGTCATTAGCATAAGGACAGTCATTTTGCATTGCCCTCAAACCGTACGTGTAGGATTCTCATTAAAATGCATTTGCACTTAATGATCGTATTATTGATACTATTAGCTTCGTGCAAATGCTAATCCTTTCAAACAGAAATGATTGGTTCAACAGTCTTTGATGAAGAGGCAGTAGATGTTAGGGCCATGTATGTATAACTCGGTTCGCTCTGATTGATAATTTGCAGGAATTGAGAGGAAAAGTCGTCAAAGAAAATAAAAAGATGACATAAAAGAGCACACAGAAGAATGCAAAGTGTTTATTAGCCGTAGCCTGGTCTTTGGACTTTAGGTGGAGCCAGTTCCTCCACCTTTGATGGCAGCGGGTGGCGCCCATGGACAGGAGATGGTCAAAGTCCTGGATGGCACAAAGGAGGCCTCGTGCTCAGGTTTGAAATACTTTATTTAAAAATGCACGCGACAGAGACACCGCAGCAGGCGCATGGAATTCTTATCCATGAAGATTTATCTATGCGTTTTATAATGTGACAACGGAAGGGTCCAGGTCGACGGGTCATTCTGAATCTGAAACAACTCCCAGGAGAGTGAAAGGGGGACACAATGTCAATAGCGATGAGTACATCATGTATACAATAAGAAGAACAAGAGGATAGGGCTCAGTGTACCATACTTCCCCCAGCATCGTTGCTCCTAAGGCAGCCTAAGCTTATTTTTGCCAACCCCTTCCGTATTGAAAACATTTGAGAAAACAAATACTGTGCATCTAAATATAAGTAATTCATATCAGTTTCATGGGTTTGCAGGCTACATTTTTTGCATTTCTGTGACAGTGACCCTTAAAAGTAACCCTGCAAATTGTGAAATGTGCTTATAAAGTCATCTCTATGAAGAAAATGGACCTTTAGAAATGTGTTAGGAATGAGTTTGGGCCACAACTATCAGTTTCCAAGTCCAAGCCTATAAACCAGGAGTTTATCTGAACTTTTCTCGCCCGTCTTCAACAAATTGCAAGGGCAGGGCTTCAGATCCTCATGTCGCTCTGAAACCGTAGGCCGCAGATGACGGGGACAAAGATTTGGACGACTTTCACATCGAATTTCCGTATCTTTTTAATTTGGCGTTCTTGAGGAAGCCCATATCCTTATCTACCGTCTCGCTCACAACCCACACACTCGGTTGCCATTCACCCAAACCTACTCATTTATGTTCCACGCGATATACTGTATTATGTACATTTGTGAGCTAATCAATCCATGAATGCGAATCGCACTGTGGCATCTCATGGCAAAGGTCACACTTTCTAAAGCTTACAGATTTCCATAATCACATCACGAATTAAAAACCTTCAGCACGCACCGCGACGAGATGTTTTGATGCTATAAGTCGATAGGAAGCAGAGGCAGTAGTTTTGTGCGTTAATCTGACTCGTGCTGCTGCCGAGGGAGTGAGGAACAAAGATGTTTAAGCCACGGCATGTCAGCTCACTCACTCTTTGCCTCCCTTCATCTGGAAAAAAAAACAACACAAAAACACTTTATTAAATGGATTTAGATATTCGCAAAATGATCTATTTAATGGGATTACCACTCGCATAATGATCTTATTTATGAGGCTGGCAATCCGAGCTCTGGGGCTGGGAGCTCGATAGTGCGGCTCTTTGGCAGGTTAATGTGGTGTTACGGGGCGAGATAAAGCTGAGGACCATTGTAAGTGAATATAGGAATAAGCCATTGTGGAGATGGTGGTGGTGGATGAGGTTGGGGGGGGTGGGGGGGTAATGTAGAAGGGACAGGGGCAGGTCAGACGGGCTCCACTCTACACTGGACGCATTCCTGGGACGTCCCGCGCAAACCTGCTCAACTCAGTGGGTCTCAGCTGGTATCCGATCGGCACCCACCACCGCGCCAAGGCTAATGCTGGATTGCCGGGTCGGGAGGGAAAACTTAAATTAAGTTCAGGAACAGGGATATGTTTAGGGTCAGGGCTAGGTTTAGGGTGAGGTTTAGGTGTATTTTCAGACAAACCAACTCATAGATCTTTCCTAAATGACAGCAGACCGACCAAGATGTCAATTTGTTCAATTTATTCAAACTTAATCGAAAAATGATTTCGTTTTTCTTGAAATAATCAATCAATCAATCAAAATGTGTGTGTATAGCACAACAACAAAAGAAAACCAAAGTGCTTCACAGGAAGATAAAACAATTATTATTGTTTAATTGCAATAACAAAATAGAAAATAAATCTCATTTTGCGTAAAATAACAGGAAAAAACTTATTCCATTGGCAGAATGACTTAAAATTAGGTTAAATATTCTTAATTCCAGTCATTTTTATTATCACGGTACCATTTTTGCAGTGTACAGAACGTTCTCCAGTTTCGCCACAAATTTTTATTGATTAAAGCAGCATTTCCCGAAGTCTGGATCTTTGTGGCCCCTTATCGTTCGAAAGATCCCACAGGGGCCCCCAATAGTAATAATTCCCTGCATTCATAATCATTTTTAATGCTTTACGATACAAATTTTACATCGCAAATAGCAACACTGGTAGCTAAACAAGTTGTAAGATTGAACTAAAAATTTCCTTCAAAACTAAACTTTTTCCAGTGTGCAAAACTGGCATGTTTTACAGACAGCTTTGGGGGGCCCCCTTGCAGTACCCCTGAGGCCCCAGTGGTATACAATACACTTGTAACGTTGGGATTATAGTCAAAATAACTCTTACATTATTAGTACACATAAATACTGATAGGAATGTTCTGTGGGAAAAGCTCGCTACCCACTGAATTGGTTCTGTGACCCGTTTTAGGTCCCGATCCTCCAGTTGAGAACCACTGCTTTAGAGAGAGAGAGAGAGAGAGAGAGAGAGAGACCCCAGTTCAGCGGCAGAATAAAGGCTCTTTCTTACATCTTTATCCGCCATATAATATCTGAATGAAGCTTACTGTGGTTCCACCTGGATGTGCACAGGTAATGCCCACCTTTCCCTCCTGACACACATTTCATTGATTCGTTTAGTGATTAAAGGAAACTGACATGTATAGGCCTATTGCATAATGCTAAATCTCAGTGAGGGTTCATTGGATGGAGAGTATGGAGAGCTTTCTTTCAGGGGTTTGGCCACGTTCTGCCTTATAGAAATTGGATACCGTAATGTAGCAAGTCTATTACATTGGCCGTTTTCATTGAGTGCGCGATACAAAGAGAAGCACAGTAACCTGTTTTAAAAATGCTGTTAAAAGCTGTGGTGTCGCAGAAAGAGGGGATGTGATTAACTCTTTGCCTCTTGAGTTGGAGCACCTGAAGAAGTCTGTTGGAGATGTGTCCTTTGTTTTAGTCTGAATAACATGTAGTCTATTTTCTATAATATCGTATTAGATCATTTTTTGAAAATGTAGTGTGTCAATTGCCAAAAATAGAACATACAGAATCGTTTATACTATAACTGTCTTATGGGTTTGCCTAATCGAAGACCCCTTTGAAGCAGGTCCTTAGCTCTTAAAGTGAGGGTTCTGCATGGAACCAGAAGCTGGTAAGATGTATTTAAATGAGTTTCCTGTGGCTCCCCTGACCAGGGCCATTGCTCATCTAGTATTCTTTTTTATAGTATTGACAATTCTGGTCTTTGGTCACAAATCAATATGGCGGTTAGTATTGGTGAAAAAAAACTGCTCTCTGCTCATCAAAATGCATTGGACTTTGCCTGGTTTGAGAGGATCTTTGTGATGTCACATTGTGATGAAATGTCATGGATGATAACCTGCCTATAGAGGCAAAAGTGCAATAGAAACAGATATTATTGTCCATGTGAATAAAGGACTTTTATTTATTGATTTTTCTGAAACAGAGTGCCTCGGAGTTTCATTTGACTGCACTTTACCATTCTTCCACCAAGCAAGTCTAATTTTTTGATTCAACAGTATATCAGCCCTATCCCTATTGGTGGCACAGTAGCGCAGTGGTTAGTGCTTGCTCTTCACAGAAGGTCCCGGGTTCGACCCCGGGTCAGGACGGGGCCCTTCTGTGTGGAGTTTCCATTTTTCTCCCCGTGTCAGCGTAGGTTTCCTCTGGGTGCTCCAGTTTCCCCGACCACCAAAAACATGTACAATAGGCCAGGATGAATGATGTCTGGGTGAGTGAATGGTGGTAAAGGGCTTTGTGACTATGTCTGGAAAGGCGCTTTATAAATAAAGTTCTTCTTCTATTCCTGAAGAGCACCTGTTTTGATCAAACTACATTGGGACCCACAGAACCTCACTATCTGTTTTAAAAAGTGAATAAACAGACATTGGTTTGTTTCCACTGACACTGGGGGGGGACACTGGGCGGGACACTGGCTCGCGTTGCATTGAGAACATGGCGAAATGCCCCGATGTTCCGAATTGTCAATATTGAAGAAAGAATACACTTTTGTCTCTGAAGCATCTTGATGCTGGATATTTGCCCCTAAACTGGTCACGCTTTGGAAGTACATACTGCTGTTGTGTCCTTGGGCAAGGTACTTCACCCACCTTAATGCTGATGTATTTGTCACTGGTGTGTTTTTGTGTAGGTGAGAAATTGTAGTAAAGCGTTTTAACACGTGTTTCCCAACCAAATAAATACAGAAATTGTATACTACAACAGTGGAAAAACTAATCTGAAAATAGGTTTAATTTTCTCAACTTGACCTTGATTTGCTAAATTAAATGATCTGTTAATGTAAGTATTTTGCATCTAAACCAAGTAAAACCATCACATTTCACCTATAATAAGTTTAAAGTTCTTATAGCATAAAATTTGACTTCCATTGGCAGATTGTATCACTTGGCAAGTCAGAATCGGTCAAATTAGGGTCAAGTATTATATATTTAATTCAAAATACATATTTTGCAGTGCATAGATGTCTAGTTTAGCAAAAAACAACAAAAAGACAAGACAAAAATGATTCAAAATTGAGCCACGAGCCGCGGCCCCATTGTACAGCACGTCCACTGAGTCGCTGCTCAGTGGCATTTCAGGGCATGATGTTGAGATCTACACACGATTACAGCAGAAGAAAACAAATCCAATCAAATACTACATGTTATTGTGCTGTTTAAATGAATGTTTTGCCTTTGCCAAGACACTTAAGCTGCTGGATGCTTTCCCTCACACGGCTTTAGCGCCTCTCTTCACTAAAGTCCAAATGTAAATGGGATTCTTCTCCGCCGCGTGTTTGACTTTAAGACATTACCATTTCAATGTAACTCTTGATTTATATGTGTTTTAAAAAATAGGTCCTAATCTCTCACTTTTAAAGGATGCATTCTCAAATAAGATTATGCTAATAGAGCCTCATCTGCATAAAGCGCCGGGAATATTAAAGCAGATTAAAAATGCAGAATATTTAAGAGTTTTATCCTCGCTGTTAGTCAACAAATATATTCATTCTCCCGCACAATATCACAGAGTACATGTGGAAATATGTGTGGCTGTGTAAAAGCAGTAATATCCTACGTGTAACCTTCAGAGAAAGATCTTATTTGGTTCATACTTTGTGTTTTATAGTTTTTCAGAGGCAAAATGAATTGTTATTTCTCAATGCAAGATAAGACTAATAAATAAAGGCGATGTTTAGAGGTAAAATGGATTCTCTCCCCATATTGCTGTGAAGAGGAAAGATGTTTCACTGTAAGAGCTGTACTTATTGAGAGTTAATAGTCAACAGTATCAAAGGGAGGAAGTTGTAATTTCAGCTGTCAGCAGTGGCCTAGCTCTCACACATCACACATCGCAATTCTTCCACGAGGAGAACATTTGACAACCTTCAGACTGCAGAGTGAAGTCACAGCAAAACCCAAAACTCACAGTTCACAGCACATCAGCACATCTTTCTTTTATGGAAACGTTGGTATCTGTGAAAAACATAGATCTGGTTGCTTTGTTTTAACCCTTCAAGACTTATTATGCTCAGTGGCCTTTACCCACACTTAGATTGTTATATGAAAAAAAGAAAACAAAAAAACAAGAACATTTTACCCCTGTTTTACTTTATTTATAATATTAAATACATTTTTTGTCACTTTTACCCACCTTTCAAAGCCGCTGGGGCAATCTATCAAGGAGCAGTGGGCGACCGATTAACCTAATGTGCATGTTTGGGTTGATGAGGGAAACCCATCCAGTCTGGGATCGAACCTGGGACTTTCTTGTTGTGAAGCGCAAGTGCTAACCACTGCGCTACCGTGCCGCCGGCGTGGATATATTTCATGCCCAACTCTGGCTCTATGGGGCAAAGAATATATTGTGTTCCGGCAAGAAAATGTTGTTGATGATGACTTGCCTTGGCTTTGTGAGCTTATTGCTTGTAAACGCACCAATAAGTGTTTATATGAAGACGTAGTAACCCTGAATATACTGTGCATATAAAATACCTTGAATATTTCATGTATTACTGGCAGCAGAGAGGAGTGACGCCGTTTCAAAGTATCTCCCTCAGTCTGCAAACATACCTGAATACAATGGAGCAAAAACCAACAGTGCTGGAAAGTAACAGAGTAAAAAGTACACATTTATATATATATTTACTTTACTTAAGCTATGTTTTTATGATGAATACTTTTTTACTTTTACTCCACAAGTGACGGACATTTGGTGAATCTAAAGCTGCAATAAAGTCATTCTGATCAGTCTAAAAGACCAGTGGCTCATTCAGTCTCAGTTTGACCTGGTTTAGTACTAGTTTAATCCTGGTTTAGTCCTGGTTTAGTCCTGGTTTAGTCCTGGTTTAGTCCTGGTTTAGTCCTGGTTTAGTCCTGGTTTAGTCCTAGTTTAATCCTGGTTTAGTCCTGGTTTAGTCCTGGTTTAGACCTGGTTTAGTCCTGGTTTAGTCCTGGTTTAGACCTGGTTTAGTCCTGGTTTAGTCCTGGTTTAGTCCTGGTTTAGTCCTGGTTTAGTCCTGGTTTAGTCCTGGTTTAGTCCTGGTTTAGTCCTGGTTTAGTCCTGGTTTAGTCCTGGTTTAGTCCTGGTTTAGTCCTGGTTTAGTCCTGGTTTAGTCCTGGTTTAATCCTGGTTTAGTCCTGGTTTAGTCCTGGTTTAGTCCTGGTTTAGTCCTGGTTTAGCCTGGTTTAGTCCTGGTTTAGACCTGGTTTAATCCTGGTTTAGACCTGGTTTAGTCCTGGTTTTGTCCTGGTTTAGTACTGGTTTAGTCCTGGTTTATTCCTGGTTTAGTCCCCGTTTAGTCCTGGTTTACTTTGCCACATTCAATTCGTAAAAATACTTTTACTTTTTACTTATGAAGTACATTTT
>OMNZ01090042.1:3737-26147 GCA_900303255.1 Lesueurigobius sanzi | reverse complement strand
TCCTAATCTTCATCTTTATTCATCAACTAATGCAGTACCAACTTTCTTTGTCACATCGAGAAGAGCATTGTACTTGTTTCAGACAGACAAACTTTTCTTCTTCGTCTTCGTCTTATTCCTCTTCGTCTTCTACTCCTACTACTTCTTCTTCTTCTTCTTCTTCTTCTTCTTCTTCTTCTTCTTCTTCTTCTTCTTCTTCTTCTTCTTCTTCTTCTTCTTCTTCTTCTTCTTCTTCTTCTTCTTCTTCTTCTTCTTCTTCTTCTTCTTCTTCTTCTTCTTCCCGCTCCTTTTCAAGCATGTTGATGTTTTGCATTATATGCTCATGTAATTCTATTGTTCTTTATGTTATGGGTTGCTTTTTTCTTGCTAATATTATTATTGGGATTCTTTATGTCTAAACGTATACAGTATGTTCAAAATAAACTAGATACTTTAAAGGGGAGACACATGCAAAAGTCTTTTATTTTTTAAATTTTCAGATTTTGAGCCACTTTAATTTCTTAGTTTACTTTCACCTGGAAACAAATAAGTTGCCAAGTCTTCAACGTTTCTACATAGAACTATACAAGCACTCAGGTAGAGGAAAATAACGTGTTGAAACGTGTTGCTGTAGTTTAATACAGCAACACGTTTCAACTTACAGTTTTCATCAGGGTTTGTGAGAAATGCCCAGATGCACAGCCACCTATTAAAGAGGGGCTCATGTGACCTATCGATCATGTGACAAACATGAAAAAAAAAACAAATATAGATACTGCAGATAATACACAATCCAGCGCTGAATATGGTGAATATCATGCAATGACAGTGAACCAAGCTGATTTTAGACCACATAGTAAAAAACAAGTTGTTCACAAAAAACAGTGTGGTAGACAATCACAGATGAGGCGCCCCATACATTACATCACAAAATACATACGTTGTGCAACCTTTTTACAGATAAGGAGCAAAGTCCAGTTCGTCATTTAGGCCAGGGAAACATGTGGCTCTTATAGTGTGTCGCTGTAGAAGTGCTCTGAGTCTGTCTCCTCCCCGTGAGTTTTGAGGGACACTTTCAACGACCAGGGCCCTCAAAGTGCTTGCAACAACTTCTCCAGTTTTACCTGCAACAGCCATTAAACTTTCCAGTCTTGAACTTAAACTTTAGGTTTGTTCACAGAGACCTTTCTATATTGAATTCATTTATTATTGAGTTTTATACCCAAAAAAAACAAGGAGAAATTTGTTTTTTTTTCTCCAGATGTATTCACTAAAAACTAGTTTATTCAAAAAACAAACAACAAAATATCCGAAATCCCCCTCTCTAAAAATTGTTCTTCTCACTTATCAGGCCATTAATGTTATGGCTCCAAGTTATCTCCGAGAGGCCATAGTGCCACATCAGCCAATTAGAGCACTCAGCTCCCAAAACTCGTGATTCCTCGCATCCTCAAAAGCACAATAGGAAGTAGAGCTTTCAGCTCCAAGCTCCTGTCTTATACAATCAACTTCCATTTTACGTCAAAGAAGCAGACACTATTTCCATTTGTAAGACTAGGCTCAAAACGCTTCTCTTTGAAATTGCCTATGATCGGGTCGGCAAGGAACAGCAATGAATGTGCAGTATGAATTGTGTATATATTTTACCTTTTTATTGTGTAAATTATGTGTATGTTTTGCCTTTTATCTGTTTTTAATGTTTAAACTGTATATTTTACATTTTATATATTCATTGCTGTTCGCATCGTGTCTCTCCTTTGTTTCGGGATGACCTGTCGACCGGGACTTTATACTGGGCTATGCAAAAATAAATTTGATTTGATTTGATATACTGTATATATCATCATATTTTTGTCTGAAAACATAAAATAAAAAACTCAGTCAATTACAGCAAACGTTTCACATTGATATCCATCAATTATTTTTTTCCCTATTCGATTTCTCTTTCTAAATGATTAAGTATAATAGTAAAATATTGATTTTGATGAATATTTTTAGAATAGGCTTCATAAAATCTTTATCAGAAGTTGTGCCTAAATGGTAAAGATAACAAACATTAAACTATAGGCTTGGTCAGGTCACATCACACCAAGGATATGTCCAGGAGCATGGACTGTTTGTTTAAATCAGTGGTTGTCAACTTGTCTCTGAGGCAGTGCTCTCATCGGCCCCTGAACGAAGGAAAACAGGGGAAAGTTGGATATGCGTAATGGTGCACTGACTTTCCCGTTTCTGTAGTTGCAGGTGTAATTAAACTTTTATTCTGCCCAGACAAGGTCGACCCACTGAAAACGACTCAGTGACCCAGTTTTACGTCCCCATCTGCCGGTTGAGAAGCACAAGACTATCCCTGAGTGAATGTACTGTGTGCTGTGTTGTCTAAAATGCACAAATCATGAAAGAAATATGAGACTGTAAAACAATCAGGTTTATTATAGTTTTTTTCAATTTGGATTGCTTAAGGGGAGACCCTTTTTTTTCAGGTTTTCTTTTAACATTGTATTTTTGTCACAGGTTGAGATTACGGATAAAAGTATATGTGGCGTGGCTGAAAAAAATAGTTAAAAACTATTGTAAGCTAAAATGTGTAACCAAAGAAAAAAACAAAAAATGCAAGGTTTTACCCAATTTATTTACAAAAAGGAGATGATAAAACCATACTTAAAAACACCCTATATGGACTCAGCATGTCCAGGTCCATTCTCCACAGCCCCACGTTTGCCGCTGGGTTCCCTGCCTCATGGGACCCTTCCTCCCGGTTTCCCCCGAGGTGCTGGGCGTCTCACCGGGGCGCGGGGCGTCTCTTAGTCGTCCTGCGGGGGATCCGGGGCGTCTCTCAGTCAGTGTCTCACATCTCCACACTCCTCCGTCCTGCCTCGTGGGCGGCGGCCCATGGCCCCACACCGGCTCCTGCTATCTCTCTCCTTTCTCCCCAACGAACGCTTCTTCCGCCTTTTATCTTTCATTAACGCGCCAGAGTGGCGAGGGAGTCCGTCATTTGTATGCAAAGGAGAGTGCTACACCGTCTAAAATCATGCGATAAAACAATTAAAAGCATATAAAAAACACAACCATGCAACAAAAATAAAAACAAGATAAAAAGAGTCACTTCCTTCACCTATAAACAAAAAAAAAACCTAATCTTTACAATATGGAGTGTAATTCACTGATTCAACATTTTTCCATAGTTCAATAGAAATTTTTACTTCAATAAAATGCATTTTTCCTCATATTTTGGCAACAACATCTGCACTTTAGTAGCGCCAACTCCAAACTTTCCAGTCTTGTACTTAACAATATTCTGAAGGTTTGTTCAGAGGGAATTTTCAATATGTAATTCTTATCCTGTTTTGTTGAGTTTTGAACCCCTCAAAAAACCAAAAACTAGTTTGTTCAAAAAGAAGACAACATATTGAAAATCTGATCAAATCTTCCTGGCTCTGTCCATTATTTAGATTTCATGACCAATTTTGGCCATTTTTATGCATAAAATACCTCACTTTTATATGAAAACCCCCCTATTTGCGTCCGTAATGTGCAACAAAAGTTTCATGGTATGGTATGCTTTTATTTGTACAGGGACAGTGGACAACAGCACATTGACCAAGACAAAGTCAGGAAAGATGCTCGGTGCCAGGTTATAGCACAAAATCCTACAAGGCAGATTGATGTTTTGAAAGACAGGCATTTACAGAAATGTGTTGTATATGAATTATTTGACCAAGGGGTTCATTTATCATAAAACACAGGTTGCATTTGTGTCACATCAAGATTCTCACTAAAATCACTCTCATTCACTCGTACATACAGTATGCACATCCATACGTCTTACTCACTCTCTCTCACTTTGCACACTCCTACTCCTTGCATCCTCTCTCTCTCCTCTGTCGCGGACACAGGAAACATGCATTTTTTCCATTTTCAACATTCACCCACATCTCAACAATTATCCCGAATGTGCACAGCCTTAAACCCTGTCCCCTGTGTGTTCTCTGCGCAGCTTGTGAGGTGAGCTTCTACAAACCGGTGGCGGGTGACGGCCTGTGCGGCAAGTGTCCCCAGCACAGTCACTCGGAGACCAGAGCCGCCGTGTCCTGCCCCTGTGACTCCAACTACTTCAGGGCCGCGGACGACCCCCCGGCAGCACCCTGCTCACGTAAGACCAGCCTACACCAGACTCTGCACCCAGAAAACGCAGCTTCCCTCAGTGTTACAGATGCTGGTACGCACATAGTTTCATGAAGCACTCAGGGTCCACTCCAAGGCTAGGAGACACTGCAGAGAAACGTTTTTTTTTTTTTTCTTCCAATTTGCGGGTTTTGTGACAGTTTGCTCTATTAACATAACTTGGAATCAAATAAATTACCTGTAATTACTGCACGGATTCAACGTTTCTCCATAGAACTATATGGGAAATTGTAAGTTGGCGACATTTTAGCAGCTCCTACAGACTCCAGACTTTCCAGCCTTGTACTTAATAATATTATGAAGGTTTGTTCTGAGGGTTTTTTCCAATATTTACTTCCTAGCTGCATTTATTGACTTTTGAACAGCAAAAAACAAGACAAAATTTGAGATTTTACGGATTCACTAATAACTAGTTCAAAAAGTAACCACGTTATCATAAATCAATAATATAGCAGCAACATAAAACCATACTCTTGCTTTATCCAGTATTTAGATTTCATTGATGAAAATATATCACATTTTTGGCAGATTTTACACATGAAATGCCTTATTTTTGTATTAAAAAATTAAAAATGACGGAAAACCATCTAGAAATACATTTTTTTCTCACACTTATGTTAAGGTGGCCACACACTAGAGGATTTTTAGCCAGATTTTTAGTCTTAGGAGGCGTGGCTCAATAAAAACCTTCTCTCATGGCATGATCTGTGGTGGGACTCCTCATGTGTGTGTGTGTGTGTGTGTGTGTGTGTGTGTGTGTCCTCATGTCTGTCCTTAAGTGTGTGTTGTCTTTGCACAGATCTTTAGTCTGAAAAGATTAAAAATCCTCTAGTGTGTGGCCACCTTTAGTAAAGTTTAAATTTGATATCACTCAATTTGAAAGTTTTCCGAGTTTTGCCCTGGTATAGGTTTGTTAACTTGTTTGTGAAATGTTAGCTTTTATGGTCTTGATCTAAGAGTTGAAGATAATATAAGGTTTTCAGGTGCTCCTGTATTCCCTCATTGACCCAAAACATCTCCAGAGCACTCGGCACACATTTTGTCTGCTTCTCATGGTTGTCCCAGCAGTTTTTGATGATTTTCCCATTGACATACCATATCTGCTTGTGTTCAGGCCCTCCGTCTGCCCCCGTGAACCCCATCTCCTCGGTCAACGGCACTTCGGTCAACCTGGAGTGGGACAGGCCTTTGGACACCGGGGGACGCTCCGACCTGCAATACAGCGTGCGGTGCCTGAGGTGCTCCGGGGAGGGTCCCTGTGAGGACTGTGCCTCCTCTCCCGGGGGCCTGGGAGGAGGCTTAGGAGGAGGAGGAGGAGGAGGGAAGCCCGGTGGAGCCGGTGCCAGTCTGGGGGCGGCGGGGACCGGGGGCAAGGTGGAGCGCTCCGGGACGGCAGTGGTGCGCTTCATCCCTCGGCAGACGGGGCTGACGGAGCCCTGGGTGACCGTGCTCAACCTGGCCGCGCACAGCAACTACTCGTTTCGCATCGTGGCCTCCAACGCGGTGACCCACCTGAGCAACGAGCCCACGCAGTACTCTGTGGTCAACATCACCACAAACCAGGCAGGTAGGGTTTGGAGGAGCTCCGCATGTCCTCTCTGCAGGTCCAGCTTTCTTGGCATGATTAAAGACAATATAACATGTTTTTAATTAGTGTTACTTATATGTTCAGTTTATCTCTTCTAATGTCCTTTGTCTTTTGCACATTTCATCACAAAAACATTTATGTCAAACCGGAGAAGAGTTTTTTAACAAAATCTTAATCCTGTTGAGAAAATAGTGTACTTATCCTTTGTACTTTAAATGGAATGATTGATGGATTTCTTAAACAATATAATTAAAAGGGGAAACTGGCCCCATCTTAGAGTTTGACTCATACATCTGAGAACAGCTCAGCAAATAGCGCTTGACATTATGATTTCAAAATAACTATAATGTTTCTGGGATTCCAGGTGCCTTCCTTAACAATAACCAGATGGATATGGAGACAGAGAAAAAATGTAAGACACTGGGGGGCAAAATCCGGCCCTCTGTGATGGATCCTTTGGCCTTTTTGGCTTTGAAGTGTTTTGAATCTAAACAATTTGTGGATTTAGATGATTTTAAATTAAAACTGCCAATGGAATGGAGTTTTTTTCTTTTCTTTTCATGGACACTTTTTTTTGTTTATTTATTTGCAAGACAGTCCATACCCACTCAAAATCAACACAAATTCTCTAAATTCAAGCATTTTCAAGCCATTTATCTTATTTAAGACACATGCAAAATACAAAAAATGCCTCAGTTCTTGTAAAAATGTCCTCTCAATTCACCATTAGGTCATATATGATACACAACGATGGTAGATTTGTAGAAAGTAGTGCTTTACCTTGGGCCAGGATTGGGAGGTTTGGCCCCTGGTCCTTTGACAACGGAGAAAACCGCCCCCCCGTCAGGACAAGTTGCCTACCCCTGCTGTACTGTATATGATGTAATGTTTAAATTTATACACTTCTTCTATTATTAAGGGGAGACACTGCAGGCAAAACTGAATCTGTTTAATTTTCAGGTTTTGGTCGACTTTTCTCTTTTAATATAAAAACTTTATCTTTAAACTTTAACTGTTTCTCTAGAGCTATATGGGAAATTAACGACATTGTGGCGACAATGAGCCTCATTCACAACACAAACTTACACACAAATTTGTTCTTAAGGCCTTCAAAAAATTTGTTCTTAGCTGAAAGAGTTCTTCTGGAAGAACAAATCCTAAGAACTGTCAGGAGGACTCTTACGAACAGTAATTCTGCAGTTTTAGAATATTATCACAGTCAAAATGGACCCAAAAAGTCTTTCACAGCATGAGTAACATTTTTCTAAAAATGATTTCACTTAAAAATATATTTTTTGAGAGAATGAAAGTGATGAGAGGCGGTACAGAGCAGAGATAGTTAGTGTAGACTTTCACAGCTGAGGGCTGCAGCTCGTTATTTGCTCGTTAGTCACACCTGTTGTAATCAGAGGAGAGATCAGGAGTACTGCCTCATGCTCTGGTCATGCCCATATATGGAAGTCTAGAGGGCGTGTCTTTGTATTTACATAGTCAATATAATGTAAATGTCCTGATGATGAGGAGAGTGGTGTTTTTAGAGTCACGTTCATGAATTTGGGGCATCTCTCTCTAAGAACAGAAAATATTCATGCATGAGGCCCAATATCTCAACTTTAGTAGCTCCTACACACTCCAAACTTTACAGTCTTGTACTTAACAATATTCTGGAGGTTTGATCAGAAAACACCACAAATTAGATTTTTTACAGTCTTTGTTCACTGATAACTAGCTTATTCAAAAACTAAACAATATATCCAAAGTGAACCAATGTGAACAACAAAATAAAAACATGAATTTAAAGTTGGCTTTATCCACTATTTAGAATGTGTCGCCAAAAATATAGGCAATTTCGTCTGTTTTTATGCATAAAAGACCTAACTTTTAAATGAAAACATAGAATGACAGAATACGTCCAATAAATTATTTACTCACATTTATATCAGTAATACATAGCAAAAGTTTCATAATGATGTCCCTCAATCCCATCCATCTGCAGTGTCTCGTCTTAAAAGTAAAAGCTGAGAGAGAATATATATATTCAGACCAGCTCAAATCTTTAAATATTTTACTTGCTTTTTCTTGTTGACTTTGAGAACAAAATTGACTTAGTTCTCTCAGACTTTCTCTTTCTCGACGCTCACGAACATGTAAAAGTACAGTTCAACTCTGTCCTCGGAACATCTCCGGCCCAAACTGTAAGAAAGTTTGCAAGAGCCGTCTGGTCCTGTGGTTCTGCCCCTCGGCGCGCTGGGGGCTGGCATGCACCCACTAAGGTCTAAATGTGAGCACATCTTTGTCTCCACTCAGTCTGTTTCTCTGCTGTCACATTACAGACGGGTGTCAAGAATATAGAAGTCTTGAAAAGTGCTGTAACAACCACTTTTTTTTTCTGCTGATACTAAAACGAGTGCTGTATGCACTATATAGAGTATACCCTATATACAGTATACACCAGTGGTTTCCAACCTTTTTGAGCCAAGGCACCTTTAAAATGTGACAATTTATTGAAGCATAATGTACATCAAAATGTATATATTTAGTGTGACATCTGTGGCTGCTTGCTGAATAAAACACTGGAATGCTTGCAGGAATGGAGGAGAGACACACACAAAGATCACATCGCCATAATCATACATCAATAACCTGAGAGTCTCATTGGTGGTAGAGCATGTATATTGTTCTACCTGACCACTACACGCCAATCAGGTGAAATTTCTTCAGCACCCTACCGCAGTGTTTCCCAACCAGGGGTACGGGGACCCTTGGGGCTACGTGAGAGCTTAGAAGGGGGTACTTGGGATCATTTCAGATACAAAATAAGATAAAATTAGCCCAAGGCTACAATCCGAAGTGGTTGTATTTTTGATTATGATGTTCAAAGAAAAGCTATTTAAAACATAGAGTGACTAAGAGTGAGAGTTTGAGAATATTTAGTAGCATTTTGACTGATAAATAGGAGTTTTAGTCATTGACTTTCTTACTAATCATCAAAATCATCGAGGCAGGGGGTACTTGGAGTATAAATAAAAGGCCCAAGGGGTACACAAGACAAAAAAGGTTGGGATCCACTGCTCTACGGCACTAAGGTACCCTGGTTGGGAAACACTGATACGCAACTGCTGTCAGCTGTCGCCACCACATATACACTGCAAGAAGTAATCTAGAAATTAGTACAAAATACTTGATTTGACCAGCTATTTGCAAGAAATCTGCCAACTGGGTTTCAAAATGTTTGAAGTTTTTTTTTAACCCTTACCTGTAAATTAAAGGCACTATACCTGCTTTTTTAAATTACAAATTATGAAGAAGGTAGTGAGTAAATTAAACTTCCTAACTTTCCTCACACATTTCTAAAAGCCCATTTTTTCATAGAGATGACTTTTTCAGCACATTTCGCTGTTATAGAAATGCAAGAAAAGCCGCCTGCAAACTCAAAAATGCTTTATTTAGATGTGCAATTATTCCCACCAATGTCTGCTTAAGGAGTTCATTTCATTCCATAGGAAATCAAGAAATAAACAATCTTATGTCCAGTAAATTAAGATTAAAAAAAAAAAAATCAAATTTTGAGTGTGACTACATATTTCTTGAAATGAGTTACTCAAATCCAGGGCAAATTTATTTATTTGAATGATTTGCACTGGAAAAGAGGCCTAAATTATCTTTATTTTGTATTTATTTATTCATTGGTGAATGTTAATGTGCAACATACAATTATTATTTTCTCTTGAAATATATACAGTATACAGTAGCTGCCTCTTGGCCAGGTCGCTGAGAATTGGTTCTTAATCGGCCCTACCTGGTTAAATAAAGGTGGAATAAATAAATATATATATATATATATATATATATATATATATATATATATATTTAAAAAAATATAATAATATATACTGTATAGATGAATTAGAAGCAGTGGTCATTTTGACAGCATGTTTTAATTAAAAATATTTAGTTTTAGTCAAATTTTAGTCTGCAAAAATTCAATTTAGTAACAACTAAATATGAAATGAATTTAGTCATTTACATTCATTTTGTTTGTCTTCAAACAGATTTAATGGTATTCTCTGCTTCATGGAGCTTCTCCCACAAGAACGAAGCAGAGAACTGTTCCTTTGGCAGAGAATGTAAAGGAATGTAGAGGCTCTTTTCAATTGTGTCACTGAGGTTCAGATTACCTTGACTTATGGCGAAGTATATAAGTGTCATTCAGTATTGCCGTACAAACCTTCCCGTAATGTTCTCTTGATTTCCCCGTTCAGCCCCGTCCGAGGTGATGACCGTGCGCCAGGAGAACGCCAGCCAGAACAGTGTGACTCTGATGTGGCACGAGCCCGACCAGCCCAACGGAGTCATCCTCGAGTACGACATCAAGTACTACGAGAAGGTACTTTTAACTCGCACGCAGTTAATGTCAACGGGAGAATGTAACCACTTTAGGGGGAGACACTGCAGGCAATTTGGGCCAGTTTGCTCTCATAACAGGCAAACTTTCACCTGGAAACGAATAAATGTCCTAATCTTTAAAATAAAGAGTGTATAATTGCACTGATTTCACGCTTCTCCATAGAACTATATGGGAAATTGTATGACCATTTTCTCAAAATGCATTTTTCTGACATTGTGGCAACTACATCTCCACTTTAGCTCATTCAGACTCTAAACTTTCCAGTCCTGTACTTTATTATTGTTTTTTTTTCTCCAGTTATTAACTTTGAGGACTCTTCTCCTGTCGAAGTCTTAATTAGAGATTTGTGGATACAAGTCATATATATTGTAAATTACAGGGGTAGGCACTCCTAAGCTTTCTTGCTTCGGCCTACTCCCTACCATTACTATGTAATGATGCAAAGTTGTAAATACTGTATATTATGAATAATGTGAATTGCTCAAATAAATAAACCAAAAAAAATAATAATAATAATTTGAAGGTTTGTTCAGAGGGATTTTTCAATATTCAAGCCACTAATAACTATTTTTTTCCCCCAAAACTAAACAAGATCTTCAAAATACCCTCTGAAATCTTTGTAACTAATATGTCAACAAAATAAAGCCATGAATTTAAACCTGGCTCAATCCATTATTTCGAGTTTGTCACCAAGAATATAGAGAATTTTAATTTTTAATTTTAATGCATAAAATTCCTTATTTTTATTTGAAGACATAAAATGACAGAAAACTTACAATACATTTTTTTTCCTCATATTTATGTCAGTATTTAAGATAAGATAAGATAGTTCTTTATTGATCTCACAATGGAGGACAGCTCTTAGGACAGGATCACACAGGGGGGTGAAAAAGGTCAGGAAATGTGCCATCAAGAAGAAAATAGTTTGCAAACAGTAGTGACAATACTGGAATAGGATACTGGAATATAATAATATAAAGGAAAGTTTCAAAATGATTCCCCTCCATTTTGTTTTCTCCCTGTTTACCTGCAGTGTCTCACCTTAATTCTGACCGACAGATTGAAGCTTTAGTGGAACGCAAAGGATGCGTCTGTGCAGTGGTTTCCTACAGCAGACCATCAGGGGCGCATGTAAACCTGTGCATGTATCAAGCACCACGTTTTTGAGGCAGACTCATTAGCGCACAAAAGGCTGGGACGGGCTTGCGCGTGTCGGGGACTGCGGTTGGATGGCTTAATCCGGCAGCAGGGCCGTGGTGGTGGCGGCGCGGCTAATTGAAAGGAAATGGGGGTCGGAGCCGGCGAACGGGAGGAGGATGAGCTGGAGTCAAACGCAGCTCAGTGAAAGTGACAGCGAGCGACTGGTGGGAGTTATAGCCTGGCGACGGGCTAATTGGTGCAAGTCTGAGGGAGTGAGTTCGGTGGGTCAGCGTGTGTTGGGTTGGTTTGCGTTTGTGTGATGCAAGTTTCAGTGATACACATTAGTTAGTCAGATAGTTCATTTATTGCCATTGCATAATAAATACCAGGAAATTCAGGCACAGGTAAAAGCGGTTACTGGAAGAGACAAGATTTATTTAATATTCACTGAACCACACAAAACAGAACAAAAACTATTGACACAAGAACAACAGACAATTGCTTTAGTCAGAGGAATATCAAATATCAAATCCAGCACTAGAGAGAAGCATTCAGCGGGACTTAGCGTTAGGATAATACTGCTTGCCAGCCTAGTAGGCTTTATAGTCCGATATTTGCTCGAAGGCAGGAGCTAAAGTCCTTTAGAATGTTCTTTACTTTCTGGAGTCAGCGTGAGTGAAAAATGTCCTCGAGTGCAGTGGTTCTCAAACTTTTTTTCAGGCGACCCACTTTTTTTCATTGGTGATCTGTCCTCTCCCCTTCAAGCAAGGCCTACTACAAATAATTATAATGTAATATAATTAAATAGACCCTATTTGTATCCAGTGTCAGCATTTTTGGATCATTTTGATTATTTAGGTGCGTCTTTAGCTTCATATCTGTATCAAAAGCATTAGCTTATTACAATGTGGACAGTTCTGTACTTTAGTCTGAATGTAAAGGGCAATACAAATAAAATGTATTATTATTATTGTACTTAAGACAGAAGCAGCTCACAGACGCAGTGGAGCATGGCTGTGATAACTGCCCACTTTTAGCATGAGTTTGGGGGAATTATCTGCAGAAAATATGCTGCTTAAATGCAAAGGGAACAGCCTCTGATCGCAGCAGTTTTGACTGGAGCATCAGCGCTACAAGTCAAGCTAAAGTTAGCATTTGATCTGTTGTACAAAAACAGACCACAGAAAGGTTTTATACAGTCACTGACCAATGGGACAAAACGGCAAAAGTGTTCAGAAACCTTTTATCATGGCGAAGACTCCACCGAGGAGCGCTGTGAGACAAGTGGGAGAGTGAGGGAGAGAGAGCCAGAGCGCACATGGGCCGCGGTTACTGTGCGTAGATGCATTTCTCATTTTACGCGAATAAACTTGTGAACAGTTTGTAGATTAAATATGTGCAATAGCACATGGACATGGTATAAAGACAGTCTCTGTGATAACTCAGCAGCAGTTTCCTTTGTCATTAATGAGACGAGTTGTGTCCAGACGCTGCTTTTAAAATGCAATTCCACCGCGACCCAATAAAAATCTCATGCGACCCATCTTTGGGTCCCGACCCACTGTTTGAGAACCAATGCTCTAGTGCAGTGGTTCCTAACCTTTTTTGCCTTGTGTACCCCTTGGGCCTTTCATTTATTCTACGAGTACCCCCTGCCTTGATGGTTTTGTTAACGAGTTAGAAAGTGAATGATTAAAACTCCTAATTACTAAATACACTGAAACTCTCACTCTTTACATGTTTTTTTAAGCTCTTCTTTGACTATAATAATCAAAAATACATTTTGTTTTATCTCATTTCTTATCTGAAATTAACCTCTCGCGTACGGGTGCATCCAAACTTAACCAAATGACTCCAGATCGAAATCAAAAGTGTCTTTATTACCATTATTGTTAGAAGATTCTGAAGGAATTTGCTTGCTTCCCAACATAAACAAATAATATATTATGAAAAATGTGGAATAATATAGAATCAACACATTTATTCTTAATGTCAAAGCTGTAGCACAGCAGCAGGTGTTGCCCTTTAAAACCAAAAGAATTGGCAACAGATCGCAACGTATTTCTCGAAAATACGCTCAAGATCAAGACTAATGTTTCAGTTTGTTCCCACTGTATGTGCGACCTCCTCAGACGGTCTCCACTCAGGGATAATACTTTTCTTTGAGTTTTTTTTTTTCACTCTGTCGATCAAATGTAACCTCTTAATTAAAATTATACAGAAGTTTAGTTTGAGGTGACAGGTCAATGCTTCGATATAATTTAGATCAGTGGTTCTCAACTGGAATTCACAACCTACCTTCAACGTGTCATGGCAAGTCACAACACAAATCAAAAAATATATATTTCAACTTATAATAAAAAATATAGCAGGTTTTTTCCCCATTGTTCACTACATAATGCCAAAATGATGCAGTTTTGTTGGTGTAAGCATTGATCCAAAACTATCAAAGCAATTTATCTTCTTTCAGTTTTGGCAAAGATCTGTAACACACTCAAATCCATGCCATGACCCACTTTTGTGTCTCGACCCACCAGTTGGGAGCCACCGCCCTGTGCCAGTGGAAAAGCGGTGTTGTGAGTGCGGGGTTGGGATGTGTGCAGGCAGTGCAGTGGGAGCAGCCGGCCTCATGGTGTAACAGACAGGCTGCTGTGCTGAGCTGAAGGATTATCTGCTCTCTCTCCTCTCCACTGCTGCTGTTTTAATCTGGCCTCACGCTCTGGGCCAGACGTCTGCAGGGGATTCAAGTGGACAGCTCAGCAATATGCTCCAATGAGGCTGCGCCGCCTCAAACACATTACACTGAGCCATGGTCAGGGCACCGCTGCTGCCACGGCTAACTATAGCCAATGTGATAATGAGGACAAATTAGCCTGTCACGGGCTGCCTCGTCCCGGACCAAAATAAACCAATGTTTTCAATTCAGTTCAAAACATCAACAAATGCGAGTGTCCCACTGTTACATTTCCAGTCGTATTATGGCAGCAGTAACCATAAGAGCCAATGAAGATATACTGTCCATAACTAAACACATGGACAGAGCCAACACATGAAGAGAAACGCAACAATACAGAGCAATAGATATCAAGTTATTAAAGCATGTTCTTAGTTTTAATTAGACTCAGAAGAACTATATTGATCCACAAGGGAAACTGTTGTGTCACAAGAGCTCAACAACAGCAATGTCATAGTAATACTACTATATGAATAACACAGGAGTTCAAAGCAAAAACAGGCTGCGATCACATGTACGAGGAGGAAATACATTCAACATTTAAGATATTAAGATACACAATGCAAAAAAAGAAAACTTGAAATACAGGAAGTTAGAGCAGGTAATCCAAAAGAAAGTATTTGTGTATTTATATTCATCAACATGTCATTATACTTCAAATTTGCAAATAAATCAAAATTTACTTGAAACTAGACATTTTTTCTTATTTTACGTGGGAAGTTTCTTGTTCCATTGTCAGATAATTTTACTTACCGGCTCAAATCAATTTTTTTTCCTAGATTATGTTTTGCAGTGCAATCTTTGTCAATTGGACAGATTTTAGATTTCAGAAGGTTTCAATAGTATTCCAACTATCATCATCAGCTAGGAGTTGTGCCTGGAATTGACTGGTGTGGCCTGCTGAGTGATCACCTGCTGCTGTGTATAAGCCCTGTCGATTCCAGTCTCAACTCCTAGCTGATGATGATAGTTGGATGACTATTGAAGCGTTCTAGAGTTACATCTCTAGTTACATCTCAAATCTCTTGTATCTTAACATTTGCATTTTGACCCAGATGTTTAAACATGAACCTTCAATTATAATGTAAATGTACAGTCTCTACAGAGGTTATGTAAAGACTAGTTAGTGTAATATTGACACACAACTAACAGCAGTGTATTCAGAGACCAGTGATGTTGGGATTCGATCATTTTCCACTTTGGAAACGAAAGAGGCAGGAGGAGTGCTAACCACTCTGCCAAGTACATCATAAAGTGAAGAGAAAAATGCTTCTTAAGTTTCTTCAAAGGTGCCGTCAAATCTGCTGAAAGCAGCAGATCAAAAGATGTCTGTGTTAATTACGTGACTCAGAGACAGATAACTTCTTCATTTAAAACTGGAGAGCAGCATCTCGCTCTCACAGGGCGGTTTCAACAGGAAGATACATCCCACACTCAGTAGCTCGAACACAGTCTGCTTGTGCTCTGTTCACTAAAGACATGATCATGAAAATAAAGCCAGCGCTAGAAATGGAGAGATCATTTTGTGTGTAATAAAAACATACTGGTGTGTGTGTGTTTCTGTGCAGGATCACGAGGATCAAACATATTCCACTCTAAAGTCTAGAAACACCAGTGCGCTGGTGTCGGGGCTCAAGCCGGGCACAAAGTATATCTTCCAAGTGAGAGCTCGCACCTCAGCAGGCTGCGGACGCTTCAGTCAGAACATAGAGATCCAAACTGGGAAAGCAGGTAAGGCATCATTCAGTGTTCACGTGTGTGTTAGATTTACGCATTGAGATAAACGTTTTCCCACACTATTTTTATTTATTTAAAGTCTTTATTTGTGTGTTATGTCCGATTTACTTATTTATGGGACATTACATCTGGTTGTGACATTTCATTTGTGTGTGACATTCATTTGTTTTTGTCCATACCAACCTTTGAGATGACTCCTGTTGTGATATTGGCCGTTACAAAAATAAATTGATTGATTTTTTTTTTTTTTTTTTCATTTTGCGGCACAAAAAAACAAAAAGGGGGCACTGTTCACCACAACACATCAAGGTTACACAAAAACAAAAGTCTTCAAGCCTCTGTTTGTACGTAAACCATTTGGACCACCGTTGAAAATCCTTATTAAGCCACTTCCTTGTTAGATGCTATCAAAATAATACAAAAAATGTATCTGTCTTTTTTTTTGGAAACAAGTCCTTGGGCAGCAGACCCAGCAAGTAGATCTTGGGGTCCTTGGGGATAGACAGGAGCAACGAAAAGGTTAATGCCCCCTTTTCGGTGACAGCAGATTAATGGGGAAACATCGACTGAGATCTTCACAGTTACGTCTGAAAGTAACAATTTATGCGATTTGTATATTTGTCTGATATAAGAGGTAAACAAATCAAGAGATTTTTTTGCTGTAGAAGATTCACAGGCTAAAGTTAGCTTGTTCGGCCTGCAGTATAAAGTGTTTAGCCGTTCATCGTGGCTTATTTTGATCAAATTGGATCAAATCCAAGATCGAATTCAAATGCTCATATAACTTTGAGTAATTTTGCTGCTTCTTATATTTCAACAGTGCTTCGTTTTTGACCTATGAACGGCTAAAGACTTTATACTGAAATCCGAACATGCTAACTTCCTGTTAACTTTAGCGCACTTTAAAACATCAACTGTCCACATGTTTTACTATTCAAGAACACATCAATTCACAAGCAATATCATGTGTTCATCTCACAATTCAACACCGCCGCTGCTAAATCTAATGAGACACACATTGAGCAGCCGGCGTAGCATCTTTACACACCTCCTCATAAAAACGTATGGCCCAGATCTTTGTATTTGCTCACATAAAGTCATAGCAACAGGATGCTGTATAGACCCGTCCATGCGGCTCAGCATGGCTCTGCACTAAAAGGGCCCGGTGTCAGCGAAGGCCAGCGCGCTGCCTCTGATCCATTGATCCGTTGGTTGTTAGAGGGTCACCCCTGTCAGCAAAACCCAGCCCAGTCTCCGCGCACGCCGCTGTTTACGACACACCTGAGGACAACGCAACACGCCACGTATAAAAGAAAACTCTTATTGGAATATTTTTCTTGCCTAATAGGGGCTTTGACACACAAGTAGCGAGAGGTCTATAGTGCCCACCCCCCGCCTGCTCTGCCGTCTCCCTTTGCCGTTTCCCTGACTAATAGTTTGCTCTCTGGACCCCCCTCCCCAAACACACACGCGCACACACACGCACACACACCTCACCTCATTGTAATTCATTATCAACTCGCAGCCCAAGAGCGCTGTACACAACTCCCACAGCAGCCCTCACGCTGACTAATCAATATGTCTTAAGTTTGGGAGAGCGTCTTCGTTCCGTTCTGCTGCCCTCTATGGGAAACTCCAGTGGCTCCAGAGGTTGAAGTAGCGGGGTGTGTGTGTGTGTGTGTGTGTGTGTGTGTGTGTGTGTGTGTGTGTGTGTGTGTGTGTGTGGGGGGCAGTGCTAAATGGTCACCCAGGTGTGTCCAATATTTCATCCTCTGTATATACCACACTCAAGTTTTTGCATAAATACATAGCCAAAGCTTAAGTGTTTTTCACTCCGGGGACAGAGTGCAGCAGATGTTAGCAATTTGATTGTAAAGAGGAGGTTTGTGTGTGCTCTCTGCGTATTTGTGCCATTAAACATTGGGAAAACAAAAAAAGCCAGCAGCCACCTGGTACACAGTGTTTTTAATAATAATGACCATATCTATTTTTAGAGCGCTTTTAATAATGTGCCGGTAATTGCTGCAAAACAGGGAGAACGCAGAACATTAAGTACATGCGGTTGCTCATTGTGCCTCGTATCCACTGACCCAGTTACGTTAAGAAATTATGATTATATAGAGCAAATTTATTATTTTTATCAGAACTTTTTATCATGTGGTTTGTGACATCCTGTACGTTTAGGTAGTTCATTCCCTACAACAGATTCTTATGCTTTATCGGAGCCTGAGGAACCGTCTTCATACAGTATGCATCCTTAAAGTGCATATGACTCATTATCTTCACAAAAGCAAAGAAAACATCGTTACATACCCTTTTAATCTTTTGGCCATATTTCACCTATTTTATTTTTCTGCTGGTATCACGTTCGTACAAGATAGTTTTATGTTTATACAAGATACGGATCATGAACAACATGAAATTATCTTGTACGAACATGATACCAGTGGGAAAAAAAAAAAAATGCATTTGAACCCTCTACGCTTCCCTAGGATATGAATGATAACACAAAAGTATTTTTTTCCACTCCCGGTTAGTGGTTGTGCGAAGCCATTTGTTGCCAAAGAACTGAGTTTACTCTTTTGAAATCATACTGAAACAGAAACGACTCAAATGTCCCTGATCTAGCGTTTACATGACCTTCAACAACTGCCAGGAAAACTGTTCAGGAGCAAAGAAAAAGTCACTTCTGCTGAAATACAGGACTCTCTGACAAAATTGGAATTTATGCTTGTTTCTAGATGCACAATATGTAAACTTTTGATCAGAGACATTTGGCTAGTTTATAGCTGGAAACAGAAAATAGCCAAATGTCCACAAACAGGTTTTTTGACAATACATGGCTTCACACAACCACTAACCATGAGTGAAATATAGGTGTTTGTGTTATCATTCATGTTCTATGAAATGTGTAAACCTTTGAGCACAAATGTACTTAAGATTTTCCTACAATTTCTACCTAGCTCAGAATCAGAATAGAGTTTATTGCCATTGTCAATGAAGGTTTCACATTGACAGGAATTTTCTTTGGTGTTCTCGTGCAACATGAAACATAAAATATAGATACAAATAAAGATAAATAATAAAATAAGCTTTTTTTGTATTTGTGTATTTTGTGTATTTGTCCACTTCCTTGAACATGGGCACAGCAATTGTCACTGACTTAAAAAAATGAAATAAAAATAACATTTCCCCCAACTTTTCTTCATTAAATTGCCACTTCACTGACATAAAACTAAAGGTGGCCACACACTACTGGATTTTAAATCTTTTGCACAGACCACACACACTTAAGGACAGACATGAGGACACACATAGGGTGTATTCAGACCTGCACTGTTTGGTCCGCTTTAAACGGACCAGAGTTTGTTTCCAGCTCTGGTCCTTTCATGCAGGTATGAACACAAACAAACGAATCCTGGTGCGGATCAGAAACCGGACTGAGACCCACTTTTTCAGGTGGTCTCAGTCCTCTTCCAAACAGACTCTGGTGCGGTTCGCTTCAGGTGTGAATACAAACAGTCTCGATCCGAACCAACTCCAGGATACATGCGCCTTTTTGGGCTTAACAAGCCACCGTAGGAAACATTAGCCCCTAATAACGCTGCTAACGCTATGCTACAAACAATGCGGCCGTGTTCAGCTGTTTAAGGAGAGAATGTAGGAGCGGGGCTCAAAGTGATCAAAGTGAGAAAACTTCGCCAAACTTATAAGAAGGTACGAGACTCATTAAAGAAGTGTGGGAGTTTGGAGAGGAAAAAGACAATGTCCCTGGTTTCACCAGCCCTAGTTATTTCTGTCCAATGGGAGCACCGATCATCACACACGTGGATGTGTTTACAAAATATAGTTCACTTGCAAAAAGCACAGTCTGAATACGAACCGCACCAAAAGAAAAAAATAAAGTCCGCTTTTGGTCCAGACCAAACAAGCGGACCAAAGGACTTTCCTGGTCTGAATACACACATACACACACATGAGGAGTCCCACCACAGACCATGGCATGAGAGAACGTTTTTATTGAGCCACGCCTCCTTAGACTAAAAATATGGCAAAAAATCCTTGAGTGTGTGTCCAGCTTAAGATTAATACTTTCCATAGATTTTATCCATCAAACTAAGTCATAATTACTATTAGGATTAAGACCTGTCATATGCACTTTGACATTGTGCCGCAAAATTTACCTCTGAGGTAAAGTTTGCCGGATGCGTCGACATCTGTTTATGGTTTCAGGTGATATACTGTTGACTGAGTGTAATCCTTCAAAGCAGCTTAAGTTTGTCAAGACAAGAGTTGACCTTCAGCATCAAAACTATTTATAGTGCCATATAGGGCCATTTATCTCTTTTTTTGTGGCACATAAGATCCAAGAAGAATGAACCATCACCCAGAATATATGTTTTAGTCCTGTGGATGTGGTGAAGTTCAATGAGCATGAAGAGTGAACGGTTGTCCGTGTAAGTCATTATGATCATATCTGTGTTTAACATCTTTTGTTGTTGTTTTTTTGCCCGCATTAATCAACACTGACAGATATATGTTGTGCCCCTAGTTCCCCTGCGCTACAACACCATGACTATCATCTGGATCTGTATGGCCCTGGTGTCTGGCCTGGTCGCCTTCATGGCCATCATCATCTGCAGGAAACGGCAAGGCTACACTTTACCACACTACCCATCGCTGCTGTGTGTGGAACACTTTCTTAAGCTACTTTACCTTAACTTGTGTAATGTCTTTGTGCTAGAGCTGCTCTTATTACCCAACTGCCCCAGGCTATGGCTAAATTGGGAAACAGTAGAGTCTCATTTTATCAGACATTCCCAGTGAAGAAGTAAGTGTGTTTCCCGGGACAATCAGCCAAGTTCAGACACTTAAGATACAGAAAGAGAAGTTAAATGAATGAATTGTACGATATCCAAGATTCCAAAAAGATGAAATAATTGGACTGTTACCAAAGCAATTAGAATGAAAAACAATATCTTAAATTTAAAAAAAAAATCTTTATATCTTGTGAAAAGCATGGGACTGTCTAGGGGGAGGCCATGATGGCATAAGTCTTACCTGGCACACCAGCCTGACTACCTCCATGTATTACATACCTGGGAAGACAGTCAGGGAGTCCGCAGTTTGAATGGCTCAAAATCCCAAATCTGGATGGACCAATCACACAGCGCAGGAGGCTGATGATTTGTGATACGTAATTTTCAGCTCCAGAATTTCCCATAATGTGCCCAGTCTCGAACCACAACAATCAAGATGGCGGCCGCAACGGAGCAAAGTTTTACCACTGGCTTATTTTCTGTTTTAAATGAGGAGGAATTGTTCTTAAAACCACAAAAACAAGCTGAGCTGAAGGCTTTTCTTTTTACAATAGACGTCTGGTCGCTGTGCATTTACGCCACATCCGTGTTTCTCTGATTGGTTTCCTCTGGGCTTGTTAGTCCCGCCTCTAGTCTTGATTTGAACTGCTGTCCCAACCGCGGACTCCCAGACTGTCTTCCCAGGTGTGTGATACATGGAGGAAGCCAGGCTGGTCTGCCAGGCTAGCATAAGCCACCCTTGGAATCTGATTGATCACCAGGTGCCACCTCACTAACATCGCCTGAGGCCGTATAGAAGAGAGCAACGAAATGGTTAACGCCCCCTTCTAGGTGAAACCAGAGCCGCGTCCATTGAGATGAATGGGGAAACATTGGCTGAGATCTTTACATTTACGTCTGAAAAATAACATTTTGTGCGTTTTATATATGTGTCTGATATAAAAGAGAAGAAAATGAAGAGATGTGTTGCTGTAGAGAATCCACAGAGAGCACAGTTAATGTTTAAAAGTGGGCTAAAGTTAGCAGGAAGTTAGCATGTTCGGACTTCAATATGAACTGTTTAGCTGTTCATAGTGACTTAATTTGATGAAATCCAAGGTAGTAGTTTGCTCATATAACTGTGAGTAATTTTGCAGCTTCTTATGCTTCAATATAGCTTCATTTTTTTAACCTATTGAAGTCCTGACCTGCTAACTTTAGCCAACTTTAAAACATTAACTGCCCTCTGTGAATTCTTTACAGCAACAAATCTCTTAATTTGCTCTTTTATATTAGACAAATATATAAAATGCATAAAATGGTCTCAGCCAGTGTTTCCCTGTTCATCTCAATGGACGTTTTGTTGATCCCCTATATAATGGGGGCCACGAAGATTACAGTTTATTAATTCAACTATTGCAAAAATAGCACAATTGTACTAATTAGACATATATCTATGCAAGCAAGATGACAATTTTTAATCCAGATTTTGTGAAAAGCACTAAAGACACATTCCGGCCCTGGTGCCACCCTAGGCAGTATTTATTTATTATTCTTAGGCAAAGACTCTTCAGTCTTCATCTGTACTCTGTAGTTGAAGTGGAGGACGTTTTGTTCTTTATCCAAAGAACTTCGTCAGCACTGAGCAGAATTGACCCACTTGTGGGTCTTTTATGAAGAACCAATAGGAGGAGTTAACCTCTAAGTACCATCTCTCTTCTAAAGGTTTGACAAAAACATAACCTATTGACACCTAATTGCTGCTGGTTACCTTCCTATTGACCTACCCTGGGCTTTATTTATTATCATTATTTTATATATTTTTTAGAAAGAGAAA
>OMNZ01090034.1:0-10361 GCA_900303255.1 Lesueurigobius sanzi | reverse complement strand
CATAAAATATGTAGCAACACTTTTACACCAACTGTTGTCTCTCTCTTCTTTCTCTCTCTCTGTTCTCTCTCTCTCTCTCCCTCCTGCCTTCCTCCCTCCCTCCCTCTGTCTCTCTCTTCTTTCTTTCTCTTTCTCTCTCTCTCCTTCCTCTCTTTCTCGCTCTTCTTTTTCTCTCTCTCTCCTTCCTCTCCCCCTTTCCTTCCTCTCCCTCTCTCCTTCCCCTCTGTCTCTTTCCTTACCCCCTCTCCTTCCTCTCTCCTTCCCCTATCACTGTCTCTTTCCCTCCTCTCTCAGTCCTTCCTCTCTCACTCTCTGTCTCTTTCCTTCCTCTCTCTCTCCTTCCTCTCTCTCTCTGTCTCTTTTCTTTCTCTCTCTCCTTCCTCTCCCTCTCTCCTTCCCTGATCTCTGTCTCTTTTCTTCCTCTCTCTCCTTCCTCTCCCTCTCTCCTTCCCCTATCTCTGTCTCTCTCCTTCCTCTCTCTCTCTCTGTCTCTCTCCGTCCTCTCCCCGTCTCCTTCCTCTCTCTCTCTGTATTCCTTTGGTATTTCAAAAGTAACTGTATTCGAAATACCCTTAAATGAGAGCGTATTTGTACCTGAATACAGTTACTCAAAATGAGTATTCTGAATACGTATTTTAAATACATGTATTTAGTTACTCCCCAACACGGTCTTCTGCCTAATGAAAAAATAGCATCAAGTAGAAGTCTGTAAGATTGTAAGACATAAAGAGAGAGAAGGAGCGACAAAATCACACAATCAGGACCAAAACAAAGCAAAAGCCCTAGCCACTCAATCACTGTGTAGAGTATTGCGTCGCTGTACCACAACCCATCTCGACTAGCCAGTTTTAAAGGTTTAAAAGGTTTTTTGATTGATAGACTTTGGTGACATGTTTCATGCTGCTCCACTGTTGCCACACTGTAATGGGTAAGATACTTTTGTTGACTTTTTAGGAAGCCTCTTCCGCTGAAGAACGGCCATATTGTAACATACAGACTGTATGATGGATGGATTCGCGAGGCTATAATAACTGTACAACAGGTCCAGACAATGTATGCAATAAAAGCAAGCCTATAAAACATGCCAAACATCATTAGGGGGATTTCTTCTCGTAAAGCCTTTTGATATGAGAGCCGTGAACCAGCTGTATGAACAATCAGACAACATTTAGCTTCAAGGACTTTTGGTTGTGATCTCATGATGAAGCTGTGCTCGGGGGACGTCTTGTTTGCGGTCTGATTTAGCAATAGTCATTCTCATTAACCAAACTCACAGTGGACCAATATGCTAATGTGTGACAGCTGCTGATGGCCTCATCTCTCTTCATAAACACAAGCTGCATCATTTACAGTATATGGGCTATAATAACTTGAACCATATTAGTTTAGATTAGATTAGACTATAGTTTATTTGAAAGGGTACAGTGCCATTTCATTAAACATAGGATTAGACATGGTTAAAAAAGCCAAATTAGGTAGAAGCCTATTTTTCATCTGTAGTCCCCTGGCCATGATGTAAAAAAGCACTATTGGCTCCCACATGTGCACACTGTCGTTGTGTCCTTGGGCAAGACATTTCACCCACCTTGCCTGTGTGAATGTAGTGAGAGAGTGGCGGTGAGGGCTGATTATTATTATTAAAATACATTTACATGAAAAAAACAACACATACTGCACTTAGTAGGACACATGACAAAACTAGTCCATGACATTTAGTGACATGAGTTTAGTTTAGTTTATTTGAGCTGCTTACATTCTTATATTGTTACAACTTTACAATATTACATCTCGGTACGAGCTCAAAAGGAGCAGGCTGAAGCTCCTCCTTCATATACCCATTACTCGTGCAGTAATACTTATGGGAGTAAAACACCATATGCTTTGTGAACAGATTTTTTTTACATATATATCAGATATACAGTAGCTTATTTCTTACTCAGTTTGTCAGTTACAACACATTGTGCAATACTAGGCATAGACGATCACCGGCACTCCTGTGTAAGTGCTCGTCTGTGCATACATACAGTAGATACATACTGTACATACACTAACCCAGACCTGGGCAAACCCTGGCCCGCGGGCCAGATGCGGCCTGCCAGAGTTTATTTGTGTCATTGTGTAATAAGACTGATTCAAATAGAATATCGGCATCTAAAATACACCAGATTGCACTAAATTACATCTGTGTAATTCTAAATTTCCTGGGGGAGGACTCCCAGACCCCCCACATAAACATATTTTCATCTCACTATTTCTAAACTGCTGCTACAGCCCTGGTGGGACACCCAATGAGGTGAACCAAAACAGTGCTCATTATTGTTATTCATTTATAAATTTTAAAACATTTGGTCAATAGTATTTTCTTATTTACAATATGCGGCCAGTCATCGTTTAATCCGGCCCTCGGACTCAATCCAGGTTTCTCATCTGGCCCCTTGTAAAAAATAATTGCCCACCCCTGATCTAACCCATGCCGAGGCACACACAGTGGATACAGGGACACCCTCTTTCTGTGAGACTGTTTTTTTCTCTTTTTTTAATAGGCCAGCCAGTTTTTACCTCTATTTACTAAATGATATGGTCCATGGCTCATGTACTGCAGCTCTGTCCCTGTCCTCACAGCGCTCTGCTCTGCCCTGAAAAGCAGATATCTCGGTTTCTAATTGTTTCTAATAGTTCCTTATTATTTCTGATGCACTAAATTAGATCATTCAGGTCATTAAAAAACACTTGCATATGTTCTCAAAGGCACTTTTCTGTATTTGCAAATTAACTCTTCAAATATTGTTCAAAAATAAATAACTAGAAAAGTCCCACAGTCTGAACTGAAAACATAAATAATGCTGCAAAGTCTTGAACGTTTCTGACAAAATAGGGTAATAATTTAGTAATGTTAAGTGAATACCTTGGCCTTAGTGAATACACAGTAACTGTCTGAGAGCTGGGGGGGTGTTTTCAAGCAAAACACTCTCTGTTTCCCGCCTTTATTTCCTGAGCTCTTTCACTCTGTCATTCTCAGTCATCTCCTCCATCCATCTTCTCTTATCATCTCCATGCTGCTGAATCTATGCTCCACTTCTTCCCTCAAATCTTTCCTGCTGCACTCTGCACTTTTACCGCCATGAAAGCCAGATAGATAACATGTTAGTATGTTCCATTCAACTCCCCAGGGCGTGTGATGTACAGTGAGTTTTGTGCCTTATTACAGCCAGACAGTGAATTCTGGTGCCAAGTTAGTTACAATGGTAAACATGCCAGCTGCACGCCAGGCCATTGAAGCAGCTTAATAGATGTATATTTTTATTGTAAGTAGTGAAACTGAAGCCAGTTCCTGCAGCTGAGCCTTAGGGAGAACATGCAGGTCCAAGAACACCTTCGTATACAGATGATCTCAGTAACACGCAAATATTTCCATTAATGAAAGGACTCATGAGAAAGACGCACAACAGCTCCGAACAGACACAGGGCTGTGCATGCGGACATCCTGGAGAACTGTCCAGACAGGGGACTCAGACAGGGGACTCAGACAGGGGACTCAGACAGGGGACTCACACAGGGGACTCACACAGGGGCCAAACAAGCTCTGTGGTGTCTGCAGCGCGGTGGACGATGCCCTCCCTACAAGGCTTCAGGCAGGGGTGAGATGAATGCGATTGGCTCACACTGAAATAGCGATGTGCAGGCTAAATTCACCAAAATGGCCAAGAATGATTCACCACAGAGCAGCTTTATGGCACATTCAAAGTGACGAACACATACGAGGAAACTAGCACCACATTCTGTGCAGCTCACCCGGACAGAGAGGCTCTAAACCCCGGGAGGAGCCGCTGAAGGCAGCGCTTCAATCTGACTGAACTCACGTGCTTTAAACAATAATCTAATTGAATTTTGTAGCTCTAAAGTTCTTACAGCGATTACATGAAAGAAAATTAACCTGTAGGCCATGTAGCTCTCTTGGAAAGTTTGACAAGGTGCGAAGAGTGAATGCTTTTCCAATGCGATCAGCTGCGCTTTGTACATAGCTGAAATGCATAGGCTGAAGCTTTTTTGGTAGATTAGCCCAGTAGCCTCAACAACACTGTAGTATGTCAGTCACTGATGTGCTTTACATTCACAGTTCATTTTTTTACTTTTCCAGATTTGAGATTTTGGCCGGTCAAAGATTATATTTACCAGACATTTGCATTTCAAAGCGGCCAAAAGGCGGTTACAGCCGGGTAACGGAAACCCTGCCGCCAACCACTCACTCACACAGTACATTTACAAAAACAGGTGAAGTGTCTTGCCCAAGGACACAATAACCATTTGTACCCGGGGAGCTGGGATTCGAGATATTACCATTCCTTATGTAGGTGTAGAACAATACGGGTCACTGGAGGCCACTTCTGTGAGAGCATGTTTCAGAGCTCTGTGCGAGTCATTGATGGGTTTTGTGACTTTATCAGCAACTTTTGTAAAAAAAAAAAGTGATGTAGTTATTTTATATATTGCTATACTTGAATTTATTGCCTATCCAGAAACAGTTGATGCAAAGGTACTGTAGCACAGTGGTTAGCTCTTGTGCTTCACAACTAACTGTGTGGAGTTTGTATGTTCTCCTCGTGTCTGCTTGGTTTCCTCCGGGTGCTCCGGGTTCCCCTACCACTAAAACATGTACAATAGCTCAGGAATGAATGAGAGTGTGTTTGTGAGTTCGAATGTGGGACAACGGATGGAAATTAGCCCATGGCTATAATCTGGAGTGGTGTATTTACGTGCCTGTGTCTCGTGTGTTCATTAACATGTATTGTCCAAACCAAATAGACAATAAACATAAACAAGGCTTTGCTTCAGTGTCACTGGTGAAGCTTCTTGAACGATAATGCATCAACCTGACAGATTACTCCTGTTTTATTGGCATGTTTATCTCAGGTGCGTTCTCTCTCATCTAACTAATGCATACTGTAGCTCCTCCTCCTTCTCTAAACTGTCCACTCTAGATACTCTGCTATAGAAGCATTTCAGTTCTCGACACAGGCACTCTGCCCTGTCCAGCTCCTATCTGAGCTAGACAGCTGACTGATGATAACTCACAAGTTTCTTCTCAACAAACATATTTAATAATGCATAATATAGTTTATAAACAGCATTGCAAAGTCTGACCTGTTATGAACCATGGTTATTGCCCATGTCCCTCATCTCCCCATGCTCTCCCCAAACAAAGTCACATCCACGCGTCTGTAATTGAATACGGCTCTTACGGGACTCAGTGAGATGATGTGTAATTTCTTCAATAAGCGTGGAGCCACCATGCTGCGCGGCAATATAGACTCAGAATAGAACCGGCACCCCAGCGTGGCAACATCCATCAGCACAATATACAGGCACATCCCCGAGTGGGACGCAACCATGAGAGCCAATTATTTTGTTTAGTCAAATATGTTTACAAGATTTTCATTTTTATTCGCAACTAATACACGAAATCCAAACAAATGAAATCAATTAGCTGGAATAATATGCAGATTAATGGGGTTGGTGATACTTGAGCCTTTTACGAACACACATCTTTTGTGTGGTTGCTCTAAGTGACAGTGTTGCTCTAGGTCAGGGGTTCTCAACCGGGGTGCAAGTCCAGGGGTGCCGTGGAAAAGTTGATGATTTATTTGACAAACACAAATAGGTTGAATGATAAAAAATCATTCAATTTAACTGTTGGAAAACATCTGTAACCCAATAAGATGTTAGTTTTAGTTGGTTTGGTCACGGAATAAATTACTTAATTCACCAATTTAGTTTTTATAAAGCATTTTGTCCAAGGGGGTGTGGCGTTACACAGCGCACTGAGGAGAGCCAATGCTTTCCATCTCGCTCTGTGGAGCAGCTTTGGTAAATCAGATCTGGTGAAAAGATCGAAACAGGTGAGATATAATGCTTTCTCTGAGTTTTTATTTGGAATAAAACCGTCCACAGATGGCGGAGAAACGTTCCAGCAAAGTCTGCAACCCGAAAGTGAGGTTAATTAATAATTTCGGTGAAGTTAGAAGCCACAAATCTCTTCCAAGTTTCCCCCATTTAAATAGGGTTATGTCAGTAGTTACACGTTCAAAGTATAGTCACACAAAATTAAAACTGTCAATTTTCTAAGCGGATAAAACGGCCTCTGCGCAGTATTAAGATGCTCCTAAAGGATTCTCCCCCACTCAATTCCGTGTTATTCCGCCTAAAAATATAGTACCCCTGTTTATCCACTTTCAAAATTGACAGGTTTAATTTTGTGTAACTATACTTGGATAGTGTAACTACTGACATAACCCTATTTAAATAGGGGAAACGTGGAAGAGATTTGTGGCTTCTAACTTCACTGAAATTTGGCGCCATGGGACAATACAGTAGAGGGAAAATGCTAACAGCGTCTTTGGTCGTCTTACGGGAATGAAGGCACACACAAAGACCAGACAGCCACGCATCGCCTCATCTAAGCCCAGGTTAGAACATATGTATGCATGTAAAAGCGCTGAACTATTCCTTTAAAGCGAAGAAATAGCAACTACTTAGCCCAAAATGCTAACGAATCATTAGGAACCTTGACTGACACAATGCAATATAAAATGAAAGATGGCGGGTACATGTCTGAAACTTTCTGTGCGTGTGGAAGTAGCACTGATCTAGATGCAATTTGGTTTAACTACTGCATGTCATTTTGAACTTTAGATATTTGTATCAATAAGTTCATGAAAATCTGTCTGCTCTCCGCTGGTGTGGCGCTGGCTGTCCTGCATCGCCGTGGAAATGGTCCTGCTTTGCACCAGCGCTCATGGACCGCTACCACGAGGTAATGAGCCCCTGGTCCTGCCACTAGGGCTGGGTATTGTTCATTTTTTTTCGATACTAGTACCTTAACGATACTTGGTTTACGATACCTGAACAATACTTTTTTCGATACCTATATCAAATTATTTGTCATCTACAAAAATAGTAAATATCTAGATAAGTTTAAATGACCCAAATTCATCTTATTTATCTAAATCTGAGCTGTTTTGATGAGTTCAGGCTCATTTGATTGAACTTGTTCTAAGGTGTTTTTGACTTATAGATAGATGTCTACTTATTTCCTTTTTTATTTAAATGTATTTGCCAATGGGGTAAGAAAATTGTCCTTTTGGCAGTTTTATTTTCAAGTGTAATTACCTTAGAATCACTAAAAAACTGTCATGAAATAAACCAAACAAAGACAGTAGTAAATCTGTCTAATCTGGTCCAAACTGCTCTAAACAAGACTAATATTCTCAAATCAAGTCATTTATCCTGGTGCTTGATGTTTAGTTTTGTTGTAGAACCATAAAACAGAACAATAATGATCATTAATTCAATAAAATACTGTTTCTTTTAATGTTTTTATCATTTATTTGAGCTGAAACACCTCAGTCACTTTCTTTAGTGCAGTCTCAAATTAGAAAAATTTTGAAAAAAAAAATGTTTTCGGTATCAATTTATTTTTTGATACCGGTAATACCTTAATTATTTTTTTGATACCAGACTGGCATCGTTTAACGGTACTCAGCCCTACCTGCCACTGACTTGGCACTTCCCTTGTCGAGCCGCTGATGTAGCAAAGGGGCCGGTCTGAAACGGGACAATTTGCCGAGGCACTTAGGACCTGCCCCGCGCTTAAGCTCCCCCATTGTCCCGGCGACATGGGGGAGTTCATCAGGTTAGGAAGCTCTAAATCCTTCCGGCTTTCTTCCCCCCGCGTCCGGACACAGCCTTAACAAACAGCCTCTCAGCGCTATCAGCCGCACTTATCAACCCGTCACACTGCACAGCCAAGATAAATCTAACCAATTAAAATTTAAATTGCTGTGTGCCGCGCCGTGACTTGCCTGTTTCCGAGTGTCTCTTCTCGGGTAGAGGTGGGAGGCGGAGGCGGCTGACATGGGGGGCAATGGGAAACAGCCCAGGCAAACAGATATGTCTTGGTTTGGTGGAAGGATGGGGGGGGGGTAATTGAAAGGGGGCACAATCGTGAAATTTGTGTGAAAAGTGCATTGGGGACTTTGATAAATTCGGTTTGATCGTGGTTTGGGGATTAAAAGTAGAGATTAGATTGTACTTTGTTTGATAAAATTGAATTAGCATATCAGTTGCTTGGTAGCTCAAATGTGTGTTGTGGTTTTACAAATGTATTAGATTGTGAGAGCTTGGTCTTTATTGGATAAGACAGTTCAGGATGAAAAGAGGGTAGAGAGACATCCAGCAAACTCTTGGAGCCTTAACGCAAACCTATGACGCTTAACTGGGGATGTCACGATTCAAAATTTTGGAGTGACGATTATTGTAGGGAAAACTTTTACCATTATTCACCGTTATCGGAATTTATGAAGAAAATACAGAGAATTTCTCAAAATCTTGCGTTCAAACTTGAGATTTAGGCCATGTTTAGACCAGGTTTAGGTCATGATTAGACCAGGTGTAGGTCATGATTAGGTCACGTTTAGACCAGGTTTAGGCCAGGTGTAGGCCAGGTTTAGGTCAGATTTAGACCAGGTGTAGGCCAGGTTTAGGTCAGGTTTAGGCCAGGTTTAGACGAGGTGTCGACCAGGTTTAGGTCAGGTTTAGGCCAGGTTTAGACCAGGTGTAGGCCAGGTTTAGGCCAGGTTTAGACCAGGTTTAGACCAGGTGTAGGCCAGGTTTAGACCAGGTGTAGGCCAGGTTTAGGTCAGGTTTAGAGGAGGTGTAGACCAGGTTTAGGTCAGGTTTAGAGGAGGTGTAGACCAGCTTTAGGTCAGGTTTAGACCAAGTTTAGGCCAGGTGTAGGCCAGGTTTAGACGAGGTTTAGGCCAGGTTTAGGTCATGTTTAGACCAGGTTTAGACCAGGTTTATACCGGGTTTAGGTCACATTTAGACCAGGTTTAGGCCGGGTGTAGGCCTTAACAAGAAGTATATAACAGTAATATTAATGTGATTGTTGTTTGGTTAAAAACCTATTGAACATTCAGCCTATGGAGAAAAAAAAAATGGACACAGCTGATTTCCATGCATTGATTTCACTTTCGTTTTCGCCGTGATATAATGTAACAAACACAGCACATGGTTCTTTTGGGACTCTTCCTTTGCCACCATTACGCATTTATCATACGAAGATGAATAAGATTTTCTCTTTGCACACTGCATTATTTAACCAGACTTTTGTATTGTCGGTGGACATTTCTTCAGCCTTAACTGTTGAGTGTGCTCCATTCGGACATATACACACTGTGGCTCATGAGAAACCATTAACCTAGAGCTAAAATTCTAACGATTAACTTATCGTGAGCTTTTATAATCATGGTAATCATAAACTGGTTAATCTTTTTGCTTAACCTGTCTTTAGTTGCGACCTCCACTACAAGAAGCGCTCATGTTTGTGACACCATCTCCGTTTTGAGTTCAAACTCACAATCACTGTGAGGGTCCCGACCCCCAGGTTGAGAACCACTGCACTAGACTATTGGCTGCTCCACCAGGAAGTAGAAGAAGGGTTTTACTGTTAATAATGTGGTAATACAATATACGTTTGCTGAAGAGGAAGTGTGAAAAACTGAACCATGAACGTATGAAAAAGTGAGAAAAATAGTTTTTACGTAAACTTTGGATTCCAAAGCATAGGCGATACTGATTTAATCAGCAAAACCACATTTCCCACTGAACATTCAGCTCGTCTAAATCATTTATTTAATGTCTGCTCAGAAATTCCCTTCACATCAGCAGGATATTTAATGGACTGACATCACAATGACGGTTACAATATGTGTATCTATTTAGAAAATATATAAATAATATAAATATCTGTGTTGATTTTACAGCAAAGATAAAGCTGTATTATTGCATCCTGTCAGTGGTGGAAAGTAGGGCTGCCCCCTTGTAGCCGTTTAGTCGACTAATCAGTCGGTGGCGTCTTAGTCGACTAACATTTTTACTAGTCGACTAAAATGTATGCACTTTAATTAAGATGCCTGATTGCAGTTTGTTATTAATATGACAACATTATCAGTCACCTGGCAGATATATTTCATTGTATTCAATATAAAACTACAAATATAAACCGTTTCACCATGTTTCCTTAATATTCTTGTGTCGGGGAAAGAAGAGAACACGTGTATTTTGGTCCGGTGTGTGTGCGCACATGTGTGTGGCGTGACGAGGAGAGAGGACTGGGTGAAAGTGAAAGGCGACAGTCTCTTTGGTGCATATCTGGCAGCGATGTATTGAATCAAGCATTAATGATAAAGTAACTAACTTTGTGAATGAAGACTGAGGCAGCGAGCCGTGCAGCCGCTTAAAAGAGCGCCTTGTGCAGATTTTCTGTAGCAAACATATCACGGAGCCTTGTTTGGGTGCAACGC
>OMNZ01090032.1:9159-20014 GCA_900303255.1 Lesueurigobius sanzi | reverse complement strand
GGGGGGGGGGGGGGGGTTTAGGGGGGGTGGGGAGGAGGGGGTGGGGCTGACAGGGATGAGTGTGCTCGTCATCTATCACCCTCCCCTCCCTGGTCACCCGGAGCCGCATGGGGCTGGACATGGCCTACTGTGGCTTCTTTAGACGGTGTGTATTTACATTATTTTCTTTTTACCCCACAGGCACTGCAGGTGACTCTATCAAAGAGATATCAGTTTGAAATGTTTGTTTGTTGTAGATTACTCACATAAATATGACAAAAATGTATTTCGTGAAGGGCTGGGCTATATGGTCAAAAAATCGTATCACAATTTTGTTTGGTTTCAATCACGATTTTGATTTTCTCACAATTCATGTGTATATTGTCTTTTAAAGGCGACTAAAGCCATCTGCTTCTTCTTGGGTTTAGACCTGGTTTAGACCTGGTTTAGTCCTGGTTTAGTCCTGGTTTAGTCCTGGTTTAGTCCAGGCTAATCATCGTTTTGTTCTGTCCCTGGTTTAGTCCTTTTTAGTTTGGTCTTGTTTAGACCTTGAATTTAGCCTTTTTTAATCCTGATTCAGTCCATGACATTGCCTCATTTTAGACCTGGTTTAGACTAGTTTTCTCCTGGTTTAGTTCTGGTTTAATCCTGACAGTAGAAGCCAGGGATGCACCGATCCGATACTGGTATCGGATATCGGAGCCGTTTCTGCAAAAATGTCAATATCGGGTATCGATTCCAAATATCCGATACCGAACCAATACTTTCACCAACTTAATTTAAGGACATGTATGGACATGCTGTATACCAGTGGTTCCCAAAGTGGGGGTCGCAAGGCCCTAACCTGGGGGTCCCCAGATGAATTCAAGATAAAATAGAAAGACAAAATAACTAATGTTTGTTAATGTTATGTTAAGTTTAGGACAACATATATTTGTTAATTGGGGCCAAATAACAAAATAAACAAACTAAAAATACAATAATACATATATTTTTTAATGTTTTTCCACTTGAAATAGTTACAAAAGGAAATTACTTTCTACAGTGGGGGTCCCGAGTCGTTCAGAGGTTAATTTTGGGGGCCGCGGCCTAAAAAGTTTGGGAACCCCTGCTGTATATCATTCTAAAGCTCTGGACTCATAGAATTCGGTTACACTCCGCAAGATCGCTGCGCAAAATACAGCAGTTAGCAGCTATGCTAATGCTAGCTTCAACCAGTCAAGGCTGAGACAGAAACTATGACGTACAGGAGTTGTCCATCGTAGGCAAAGATTCTTCAGTCTTCATCTGTACTCTGTCGTTGAAGTGAAGGACATTTCGCTCTTTATCCAAAAAGCTTTTTTTAGTTATTAAGTTAAGTTACTTCACCCTGTTTTGTGTTCATGCATAGTTTAGTGCAGTGGTGCCCAAAGTGGGGCCCGGGGGCCAAATTCAAGGGCTTTCATTTGGCCCTTGAGATGGTATGGAGTATCTACAGTGCAAAAAGTAATCTAAAAATGAATTGAATTGTCTTGGAAGAAGATAATTTGACCTTGATTTAAGCAGGTGAATACATTTATCTGTCAAAAGGAATAAGTCTTTGTACATTTGGAATAAGAAAAAAAAAAAAGCCTTTTGCACTTAAAAATTAAGAAGTACATTTAATTGTACTTGAAAAAGGAAGAAAAATCTATGTCTTTTGACATTTTTGATTTGGCAAGTCATTAATTACTTGAAATAAGATGAAATATTCTTAAATATGCTTTGATTAATTTGACTGAATAGAGTGTTACTTAGTTACTAAGGACATCAAAACTCAACAACACAGTTATTAAAGGGTATCTTAATCATAAATGTGGCTTTCTTCATGCTCCATGTATAATACTTTGGGCACCCCTGGTTTAGTGTCTTCAATGAGCATCATACAATGTAAATAGTGTTAAATACAAAGAAAAAGCAATACATTCAAGTTCTTCAACACTAGTGCATTGAAACTACACAGAAAAACCTTCCGAGAGGGTGCAAATAGACTCAATTTTTCTACTACTGTCTGTGAGTGTCAATTACTCAATTACTCAAATATACAAACTCCTCCTTCTCCTTTCTCCTGGCTAATCATTAACTGCCCATAATCCGTTTTTCCTTTCGAGAAATTGAGCAGAAATCCAGCTCCCCCCTCTGTGTGACCACGGAGCCGTCTGACCGCCCATTGCAGTCCGTTGCTTAACACCCGCCGCCGTGATTGACGCGCATTTATTCTGTACACATTGTCCGCAAAGTGTAGCAAATGCGTCTTCATGACACGCACGACCGGCGCCTTGGAAGTGCGATGAAAATATAATCCCCAAAGTTGTTGCCGTCTACCTGTTTATTTGTCAAAGCGCTGACATTTTTTATGAATCCCCCGCCGCAGAACAGATGTGGTCTAACTGCTAGACTGGGACGCTAGATCAATCCATTCATTTTCCCCCCACGTCGAGCCAGAGACAACATACAAATTGAGACTGTATCTAAGTTACAATAGCAGCCAAGTGTGGCCTATCCGCGGATTTTTCAGGAGTGATGGAGGGCTGCGTTTAGGTGCTCAGGGCCAAAGTCGGGAAAGCGCGGTTACATTGACAAGGCCGTGTGAACGAATGCTTTCTTCTCTCTCCCTGTTTTTTTTTTTTTGTTTTTTTTTCCCCTTCCCTCCGCTCCCAGTGTGTTTACGCCGGGCTTTCTTGGGCATCGCGGCTACGGCCAGTGCGGCTGGTGCCATCGGCGACTCGGATATTGATTATTGCGAAAGAGAAAAAAATCAGCTCAAGGAGCACGATCATTAAGATGAATGTAGTGGCGCTCAATGCCACAGAGAGAGCAAATGTGCAGCGAGTGATGGCCAGTGTGGACGATGCATGGCTGTGTCAGAGGGGGAGGCTGATAGTGAAGGGGCCAATGCAGCTATATGGAACACATGTAACAAAATACAGCTCATTTATACAAGTTAAAAGTTTTTTTTGTTTTTTTTTTTGCATGGGACTACTGTAGATAGCACTGGAGACCTTGTGGCTGGATTAAGTAAGAAGACGTTTCTAACTATACAATGCAATTGGTTTTGTCCTCCTTCATTTGTGAAAAGACATGTATCTAATTATAAAGTTACATTTTTTTGAATGACCCTGAAAAGTGACCCAGAAAGTTGTAAAACATGCTTCTAACTCATCCCTGTGAAGAACTCAACAACAATGAAATCAAACAAAGTGACCAAAAATTTGGTATAGGGCCTTCACGGGAAACCTACAGGTAACATACAAACTCCACCAGAAAGGAACCAACCAGCCCAGACTGAAACTGTGACTGTATTGCTGGAAGATAAGAAAGCTTATTACTGCCCAAATATCAAGGTATCACATTTTAATTATCTAGCATACTTTTACGGTTGCTACAATATGTGTACAAAATGTGTAGAGCTGAAGCGATTAATCGACGACTAATTAATTATTTTCTTGACAGGATTGTCTAATTTGAGCCAGAAAATAAATAAAAGTTAGGTTTTTATGACGAAAACCCTGTCTGTAAAGGCAGGGTAATTTTATTTCCACAGATCATGTCATGTAAACTTGTCCAAATCTACATGTACATGATATGAAAGTTATTATTTTGGTTCTCAGGACAAACACCAATCAGTGTCTGTTTGAAATGTTGCTTCTTTAGGGACAAATGAATGAGAAATAAAGAATAAATAGGGTTATTTCTATCAGAAATGTGGTTCTACTTCATTACTGACCGCCAGAGGACGGTGCTTGCGGTCAGTAGGAATTCATAGAACCTGAGTTACATACGTCACTCTCATTCTCTTTTCAAATTCTGCTCTAAAAACATGAGTAATAAGTAAAATACTTGTCCAATTACTCAATTAATCGATGTAAATAACCAATAGATGAATCGATGACTAAAAATAATGGATAGTTGCAGCTCTAGTAAAGTGACAGAAGTGATGCTGTCATTCTGTGCCAATCGGACAGAAACGGAAAATGTTCTACCAACACACTACACTACTGGGGCCAGGACTCCCCTGAAAAAGATATCCTGAAATCTCAGAAGAGCCTTCACGTTGAACCTTAAACACTAAAAAATAAATTGGAATCTCATGGTCATCATAGACTGGCCCTTTAGACTTGCCAGTCATACGAGAAATTATAAGTTCATGCAAAACAATGTTAATTTGATGACAAAAATGTAATTTAGCTTTTGTCAAGATAATTATTTTTAGTTTTAGTCAAATTTTTCTAATTATTCGACTTTACATATTTTATAATATTGCATTCAAACATATTTAATTATATTCTCTGCTTAATAGAGCTCCTCTCACATGAATAAAGCACAGATTTGTTCCTTTTGCAGTGAATTCAAATGATATGAGGCGCTTTCAAACTGAAGTTCACAGGTTTTAGTCCCCTTTTTCTCATTTTTATTTAGTTTAGCCAATGAAAATTTCTGGAGATTTTCACCAGGTTTAGTCAGCATTAACTGCTTCTAATTTAGTTTTAGTCTAATTTTATTTAGTTAATATGACAAATGATGACAAAACATTTTAGTCCACAAAATGGACACTGATGTAAAAGACTAAAAAGTGGCTTTTAATATAAGCTTGTCATCATTTCATATTTACACAAATGAGTACATGCATTTGCTGCAGCCTAAATTTAGTTGACCTCTCACCTTTGAATAATGACCTCCATCCTTTGAGCAAAGACCTTTAGCATTTGAGGCGCAAAAAAATCCATCATAAGCCTTAATGACATGCAAAACAAGCGAATCAAAAAACATTGGACTCACCGCAACGTAATGCAATCCCACATTACCGAGCGTGTCTGGCTGTTCATTTAGCACCATGATATTAGCAAACTTTACTCATAATAGAGATCAATTTTTCTTGCTTAGCGCGGCCCCGGCTCTTGAGGATGTCAGTGCATATTTAATGTAGGCCCCGTACCTTTAAAACTTTCCATTTGTTATGTTTGGTCATCCCATTAGTGTCCATTTATTATCATTAGTGTGATAGAAGCCCGGTCCTGCAGCAGCGGCGGAGAGCGGGGGACATAAAACAGCGCTACACATTTTCACATTAGCTTCAGCGGTGCGTCAGATTAATGTTCCCCCCAGAAACGCGGCGCGGGCAGGTGGGATATCAACCTGAGGGGCACGCGTCAGGGCTGCTGCTTACTCCGCTAATGTTTTCCGATGTCAATGTCAAGGTGCAAAGGGGTTTATTATTTGTTCATTGTGACTTTTCTTGCTGTTTTGTGTTGGTCTTACCACAACAAAATGATTAAACAGTAAAACCTTTTTTTTGCTGATTTATCTATCTATCATTTGATGCCATTCCTGATATTAACCTGGCATCGAATATATACAGTATTATGTATGGAAAGGGCAAGTAAAGATAAAGTATTAAACTAGAGTTTTTAAATTGTTCAAAAAAAGACTAGCATTGTCCCTGTTTCTGGACTTTTGATGAGTTCACTGCCCCACTGTCGCTCCAAGGAAAGTGAATCAAAATATTCAAATATTCTTTCTTTAATTTAATTCAACGTTGTTTTTAGACCAGTTCTTTGGAGAAAGCTTTTTAAAGACAAATTACCACATTTAAATTCTGTTCGCTTCAGATTTAAACAATATGACTACTTGCTACTCACATAATTGAACTATATTGTTTATACTGTAGTCCTTAAGGGCCCAAACTAAGGCCAGTGGGGTTCATTTCTACTGGTCTTAATGGGATCCTAATCCTCCTGAAATGCCCCACAATGTTTGAGTTAGCTCTTGTTTTACTGAAAGTTTTTTGGGAAAAAAGTCATTCCATTGTATGTTTGTGTAGTCTAGTCTCTCAGTCGACCAGGAATTTTCCATTTGGACTATTCAACTCAATCAAACCAGTCCAACTGGCAATACTTGAAAATATGAACTACGATCATTCCATTTTAGTAAATCTTTGGTGGCAGGAGTGCTCACAAGAAAAAGTCTTACGAACACATAACCACCAGTTTCATACATGACGAAAACCTCACATGGGCCTCAATGAAACAAACTTAGAAGTTCTTACTGTAAGCTATAGTCGGAGATCAGAATCATTTGCACACTGTTTTGTGGTCCAGTGCTCCATCTCAGCTCTACCTCAGCATTTCCTTCTTTTAAATGTCACAAGTTGGTGTTGTAAAAGGCATAATATCATTCAAGAGCCACTTTTTCGATCCTTTTCTGCTGCTGAAGCTCTTCAATCTTGACTTCATCAATTTGTTGCATAATAAACAGAATCAGGAAGTGTCAAAGTATCTAAACCATCACTGGACCTGCTCTGAGCAGCTATAATCCCCAATAAAGTACATATTTAATGACGAATATAAATATTTTACTTAAAACTTTTACATTTAATTCATTACACATTATCAGCAAAGAACAATACAAATGTCCCTCTGGTCGGAGCAGGTCTGGTGTCCCGCTCAGGACTGGTAGACCCAGAGCTCAAGTCTTCTCTCCATGTTGGGGACAGGTGCAGCTTGATTCCCTCAGTATTCCTCCAGCGTGATTAATGCTTTTCTTAATGTATTCACGGCTGTAATACAAGTCGCCCACCACTAACCTTGCAGAAAAATGCAAATGAAATGAGACAGAGTGCTGAAAACAGAATGGGCCGGGCTGAAGCCTTGGGAAGTGGGTGTGCATATTTCTCTATTTCAACACGAACAACCTCCAAGTGCAGATTAGCCTTGTTTTTAGTGGCACAATGAAAGATAATGAGGGAGAACTTTACAAATTCAGAGAAGAAATGACTACGTGGCACTATTGTTGGACTTTAGGCAGTGTCTTGAATACACAGATAGTGCTGTGCCTTACAGTATATGGCAGTTTACCCAGCAGGAGCGTTTGGGGCGTCTTGTTGAACACTTAGATATTGATACTTGTGGGAGGTTTGTAGCAAGGGGTTCCAATCACCCTGTGACAAAATGTGGCCGTCAAAATAATGTTTGTTTCAAACTTTCTGCTGAATTACAACCATGGAATTATAGTTTCAATGACGTGTGTGATGGATTAAAGTTAGAGAAACTACCAAACCACCAAACACCAAACCAACTTCCAACTTATTTTTTTTTACTGATGATGAACTGTATCTGTATCTACACTACCGTTCTAAAGTTTTTATGTATTGCTTTTTCTTTGTTTACCTTTACATTGTATGATTTCCATCCATCTTCTTCTGCTTATCCGTTGCCGGGTCGCGGATCACCCTGCACCAGTCCCTTATGGCTCCTCCTGCAAGTGGTGGGTCCACAGGAGAACGGCCTCACGATGCTCATTCACCTCTGGGGGACGTACCAGTCCTTGATGGTCTCTCATCATAAGGGGCTTCTGAACCGTTCTTGGCCTGACCGGTCACCTAGGACCTGTTTGTCATGGGAGACACTACCAGGAGCATTATGCCCCAGACTACAGCTCCTAGGTTCATTTGGGTGCTCAAACCCCTCCACCACGATAAGGTGGAGGTTCAAGGAGGGGTGTACGGTTCTTATTGATATTCAACTTTGAGATAAACCCACCCAGACACAGGCCACACGGAAAGGCCCACACAGACATATGACATTATGTCATATTTGACTTTCCATTGTAAGATTCTCAATCCAACATCTAAATGAATATAAATAAATAAACTCTTTTTCTTCTTCATCTGTACTGGGTTGTTTTAGTGATAGAAATTGTTTCATCTCTGACCTCAAGAAGCTTCATCAACAACTGATGATGCTGCAGGCAGGATTAATACTGATCTGGTTGAACCTTATTAGTGGTTCCTCCCATCTTCATTCTAAAAATTAACCAAGCTGTGAGAGGCTTTTAGAATAAAAATAGGCGCTACAAATAACAAGGTAAAATCCCTACCCATAGGTTGAGTGTATAGTTTAAAACTGAAGCGGTGCAGCTGAAAATCCATGGTGGTTATTATGGCAACTGTCCAAATGTAGATTTTTTTTCTCTCTTTGATATGTCTTTTGTTACTAGAGCAATCCACAAGTGGCACAAATAAAAAGGTCCAATTATTTTCTGATAAAGTTGTCCAAAAGTGGAGACAATATTCAAAAACATGAGCGCAATGTTGGTCAGTAGAAAGTACTTTCAGCAGAATAAAAGGGCAGGTTTGTGAATCCAATCATCAAACAAAGATCAAGGTTCACCATTTGTAAGTTTCCTGTCCATAGAGTTGTATTGGCCTCTACAGCTCCATCTGAAATAATTGCATCATCATTCTAGAACGTGAACCCATTAGATCTGCTGCTCAAAGGTTTGACAAAGCTTCTTGAGGTGACTGAAGCGAAACATCCTCAACATTAACTCAGAACAGATGACATATTAAGAATCGTTATCTCACTGTCAACTACAGGGACCTTTCTTCCGGTCAGAACCAAACAATCAGACGAACCTACTGCGCTTTTTCGTCGGACGCGCTCCCGGACACGATGACGAACACGCAAACTCCTGGCAAAAGTCCGCTTACGTTCTCGGGACGCGTCGAAGCGCTGCTCGGATCGATCGGTTAAGGGCATGTCTTGAAAGTTGCCCTGAATAATTTCCTCTGAAGTTTACTTGGCGGAGTGTCGCGCTGATTGCCGAGGCAGCGTGTTCATCAGCGACTCCCCCCCTCCCCCCTCCTCTTTTATCATCATAAATAATGTTGATTAATTAGCAAGTCAAAATCACTGGGGATAATCCATGCCGAATACATCACTGTCAGATGAACTGTTGAATATTGCATTTACACCACGAGCAGTTTAATTACAAGTCTTACAAGTCCTAACATATTCATTAGAAAGGAGCACATATGCCTTGACAAAGCAATGAAACTTTTGGACTTGGAGGAAATTTCCATTTGGAACTTTTTTTTTTTTTGCCTCTTCTACTTGACTCGCTTGATATTAGGACAGTTTTTTTTTTTTTTTTTTTTTTTTTTTGGATTCATTTTCATATCTTACCTGCACAGGGATGATGCGGTTCATGCTCCACGCACTTAACCTTAAATTAAATATCTGCCGAGTTGGAAGGAGGGGGTCGCCCCAGTGAAATCTGTCCCACTTGCAAATGGTGGAAGCTTGGGAAAATACAGTAAACATAGCAATGATTTTTATGAGCATTTTTGGATAGTTGGATACTTGAGGACCCAAGAAAGTTGTATTGGCAATCAAGTATTACTAAGGCTGGATACCATTCTTTATTTTTATACCAAGACTTAAACGATACCTGCTTTTTAACATCGGTACTTGAATGGCCACTTCCGAGATGCGTTTGCTATTTTAATTCATCGGCATGTCCTGAAACAGCACAGTAGAAAGCAGATTTCCACTTATGCAGCAGTAATAAAAGAGCTCCAGAGTTTACAGATCCACAGTACAATGCTCTTTTGTTTGGAAAATACCTGCTCTTTCATCGACTGCTCCACAACTAGCAAATGTTAAATTATGCATGTATTTTCTAACAAATAAAGACACAGAGATATGCAGATGTGAATAAACCCCTTTGTTGCTCAAATGTGTACATACTGTGTAACGGGATGTGTCCGATTCAAATGTAGTATAGTGTATAGTTTAAAGGTGAACTGCTAATGCAAATTGTGGGTTATATTTAAGGGGTTTATTCATAAATAATCCACAATACACCCCTAAAGCAGCGTTTTGGACAGTGTCAGTCCAACTCTCCCAGTGCATTGTGGTCTATACCGGCCCGTTTAGTGACCTTAGCTGCTCATTACTTTTCATTACTTTTTTACATTCGAACCTTAAGGCTAATGCTAGCTTCAGAGTACATGCTAACGGCTAGCTTCATGCCCTGATTTTTCACTTCTAGTGGACAATCTGCTGTGTTAAATAATATACAAGAACCCAATTTGTTTGGTCTAAATTTGCTCATATTTCTACAGAAAAAAAGAGTGAACAATAATTATTTCCATAACAGACTTCCTTCACCCTTGCTTGGCCACACCCCCGAGTATGACACTTTGTTGACTGTATCGATCGTTAGTGCTCGCTTAGGATGCAAATTAGCACATGGCTCACAAACGATGGTTCTCATGTGTCAGCTACTGTCCCAACCAAATAAACAAACTTTTCCACAATTGTTATATGACATTTTGGATAAATAAACATGTTGTTGACCTTGTATCGGTCTGCCTGTGTACTGTAAACAACGTGGTCCTGGGCTTATCTATTTACTCAATCAATCAATTCAATTTAAAGAACTTATGTTATGGAACTTCATTTGTGGTCTGGTAGATAATTGATTCACGTACACACCAACCAAACAAGTTGAAAATAGCCAATAAATATTTCAGGAATTTACAGTATTTCAGAATGTGTGTGCTTTAAAATATAATATTTGATCTCTGATCCATCTAAAATATTTCTCAATACACCCGACCTTCTTCCCTTGCGGCACCTGACTCCCTGTTTGACTCATAATGATGGGATTTATTACCCTTTAAATGTGAAGAATCTTTGCAATCCATTAATTTAAAAGAGCCGTTCAAATAGGCTCATTTTGATATTGATATTTTAAAAAGCTACCCAGAAAACTCTTAGGCCTAATTTGCTTATAGATATGCATTTTGATGAAATTTACTAATGCCTCCAGTAACCTTTGAAATGCATGAGTAATACTTAACAAATGCCTTACCAAAGATTTTTTTTTTAATGGAAAGTTGTCACTTGTGGTTTCTTTTTGTAGCTGTTCGCTGTGTTTGCTCAGTAACATTTGTGGAAAAAAATGCATAAAAACAGACTGAACAAGGTCTGTCTTTTTCCAAAAATGAGATCTGATCACATCACATGCCTATTGGCTCATCATATCCCCTTAGTTTGATCAGGGAGAGCACCAG
>OMNZ01090031.1:0-12934 GCA_900303255.1 Lesueurigobius sanzi | reverse complement strand
TTATTTAGGTAATCGATTAATCGGCCAATTATTTTTACGATTAATCGATTGGCGAGAAAAGGTGCATGGAAAGTGTAATTGTTAAAAGCTTTTTGCACATGAAGCTAAAGTGACACCGTTTGTTTGTAGGATGCTCTTTGTGCAAGTTCCACATGTCATTCCTCATTTGAAAGCTAAGAACCTCTAAAATTCACTCTGGGATTGTAAAAGTGAGAGCGAGAGAGTCCTCTTTCTGCTCGGATTAGATTATGATCCAAGATTTGGAACAATCAGAGCAAAAATATTTGCAAAAAACACTTCTAGAACCAATGCCTTCAGAGTCAACATAGTTTTTTCACAAAAAATACAAAATTTTGATGTAATTCTTACTCTGTCTGAGTCTGTATATCCCAGAAACGATTAATCGATTACTAAAATAGTTGACAACTATTTCAATAATCGATTAGTTGTTTCAGCCCTAGCTCATACATGCTTCAACAATATGCGATACGGTCTGCAATTTCAGTTTATCTTCTATAACCAAACTTCTTTTAACAAAAAATTACAGTGTCTCAGTAATAAACACCATAAATGTTCTGAGCAAGACGAATTATTTGTGAAGGCTCTCGGCCAGGAATTTACCATTAAAGTAGAGATTTAAAGTGTTTCTCTCGCTCTCTCTTAGCGGTTACACGTACAAGCTAGAGCCCCATTTAAACATCACAATATTTGACCACGAGAGAGAAAAAGCCTTTGACTCAACTCGATCAAACAGAACAGTTGACACTAGAGATTATGCAGATAGAGTCCCATACTGGCATCGGCATAGCAACAGAGCCAAATGAGTGGCCAGAGAGACACATGAATGCATGTGCATTGCCCTTTTAAAACTCTACGACGAAAGGCTGACAGTTATATAAATATATATTTTAAAAAGGTAATGTTCTCTATATCGTCAACTAATCGATTATTGAAATAGTTGTCAACTATTTTAGTAATCGATTAATCGTTTCTGGGATATACAGACTCAGACAGAGTAAGAATTACATCAACATTTTGTATTTTTTGTGAAAAAACGTTGACTCTGAAGGCATTGGTTCTAGAAGTGTTTTTTGCAAATATTTTTGCTCTGATTGTTCCAAATCTTGGATCATAATCTAATCCGAGCAGAAAGAGGACTCTCTCGCTCTCACTTTTACAATCCCAGAGTGAATTTTAGAGGTTCTTAGCTTTCAAATGAGGAATGACATGTGGAACTTGAACAAAGAGCATCCTACAAACATTAGCTTTAACTTTACTCCATCAAGACGTCCTCAAACGGTGTCACTTTAGCTTCATGTGCAAAAAGCTTTTAACAATTACACTTTCCACGCACCTTTTTTGCGCCAACCGATTAATCGTAAAAAAACAATCGGCCGATTAATCGATTACCTAAATAATCGTTAGTGACAGCCCTAGTTCTCTACTTAAACTGAAATATGTTTGCGATGCTCACTCTATATTTCATGAGATCCCACAAGCCACAAAACGCCCCGTGCACCTGATGTTGACCTTTGACCTCAACACGACTCACTCGAGAACATTCAAAGAGCCTGTAGAAAGTGAAACAACGCAAGTCCTCGATATAGTATTGTCGATCTGCACCGACCAAAGACGAATGCGAGCGATGTCCGCGCAAACACCTGTCCTGCCTCCTGAGGTCACTGGCGGACATTGGGCTTCGCGGAGCGCTACAAACGCGGTGTACAGCTACTTCACCGGAGGATTACATAAGGTCCCCCCCCGGTGACATCACAGAAGCATTGATGTAAGGGGGCTAAAGCTCATTAAGTTAGCCCATAGCCATCTGATAAGAGTCTCCGCGGGGCGTGCATTTCATACGTGATCAAGGAGACATTTCAGTTGTCCAGTAAATATAGTTAGCCCCTGAACACAAAAAGTCTTGGCCCAACAAACTTGTGCGCCTCATCAGAGCAGGGTCCAGATACGCACTTCTCTGCACCACACGACTCCCGAGAGAAAGAAAGCAGCGAGCGCAGCGCTCCGCGGACATCCGAGTTGAGAAAACTCACTGCTTCAGCGATACGAGCCTCAAATGTCACCAAAACCCAACTCTAAAGGCTCCGCAGAGGGAAATGTGCGGGAAAGCAAAGAGTTTTGTCGATCTGTGTTTGTATCGTTACTATTGCAAAGAACAACACTGAGCTCCCCGCCTCTCCGCATGCTTCAGCGCAGCTCTCTTCAGCATCGCTCTCTCCATCACCGCCGCGGAGGGAGACGACAACACGGCCGTTACCAGAGCGCTTTTCTCCGGCTAAGCATCTGTTAGAGTCCCCGGTCTGCACTCAGGCCCTCGGCCCCGGCTCTGCTACCCCGAGCACTCACCTCATTCCGCAACGGGTCCAGTTTGTACACGGACTGGAGCTGGTTTCGGAGCCGCATCGCTATGGCCATCGGACCTTGCTCCGCCATCTTTGGGAATTATGCTTACTTCCGGGTAAACCGGACGTGCTGTTTTCAACGTACTCCAGGAGGCGCGAGCGTAAAACATGTGCTCATAAATACAGAAGGAAAAGGTAAATACATGGACATCTAAGCATGAATGTATAATGGGAATTATAGATTAGGCCAATGTTTCTAAAATAAAAGATACATTGTATATTTGATTATGTTCAAATAAAAGCTAGTTATTCTAAAAAAAAAAAAAAAAAAAAACTAAAAAAAACTAAAACTGTAAAGAATGAGAACATGACGGTATTTAGTGTCTTTTAACTGATAAATTCGAGTTTAAGTTATTCACTTTCTAACTAATCAACACAATCATCGTAGCAGGGGGTATAAATGAAAGGCCCAAGGGGTAGGCAAGGCAATAAAGGTTGGGAACCACTGGATTAGGCTATTAGAAAGAATGAAAGAGTTTATTTTCACTTAATTTATTAGCCTCAGAGTAGCTAAACTTGCCAAAAATATTGACTTTCTGTAAGTAAGTTACTTCATTTTTATTTTTACTCGAGTAGAAGTAAAAAGTTATCCCCCAAATAATCACTAAAATTAAAGTAATTTGTACTTGAAAATGAAGAGTTTATTTGCAAAAACAGATAAGTGCCATTGACAAAAATCAACTCATGCTTGTAATTTTCTCTTTGTCTAGGTGTGTTTTTAATGTCCAGATCTATTTTTGTGTATGAGAAATATGAAGACACTTGATCAAATTGATTCAACTTTACTTTTACTGGTGTCCCCTGTAGAGCACAGTAGTCAATGTCTAAAACCATATTGCTAAAAATTCAAAACGGAGATATCTGTTTTTGCAAATTAACTCTTCAAATACTCCTTGAGTGTTGTGAGCACATTGGAAATATGGTTTTGTTGTTGAAATTCTACATAACATAAAATAAAAACTTGATATTTCCAAGCCCTAAAGTTAAATAAAACAAATAATTGTTAAAATAAGATACAAGAAAATGACTAAAGGTTTAAATTAATATTGTAGATCAGGGGTCACCAACCTTTTTCCAGTCGAGGGCTACTTCAAGAGCCTTAAGTTGTTCAAGGGCTACCAATTAAAAACTTACACTGTTTAATTATTGGATATTAACCAAGTTATATCAAAAATATCTTCATTTAAAATTAATACAGAGTCACAAGAACAGAAAAACAACAATTTTTAAAGAATCAGATACAAGAAAACGTGTGTTTTACTCCTTAGATAAAGTCTCAGGGGCTACTGGACATGCCCCAAAGGGCACCTTGGTGCCCGCGGGCATAGGGTTGGTGACCCCTGTTGTAGATGGTAATGACCTAAATTTCTATGATTTACTCACAGTGGAAAGAGCAACCAAATATGTTTTACTGGAGTAAGAGTATTACTTCTAAAGGACTCAAGTAGGCTAGAAGTAAAATGTGATAAAAGTACTCCAAGAAGGGTCCAAAAGCGCTACTTTTAAAAAGTTACAAAGCCTACTTGAGTAATGTAGCCTAATTGAGTATAGCTCTTTGGCCTAGTCTTGGCAGAATATAGATTAGATAGTAGTACAACACTAAGCAATTCAGTTAACACATGCTCAGGCTGTATATAAGTTTAATGGTTTAATTTCAGTGTTGTTGTAATGGCACCATGATTTAAAATGCATCCAACTGAAACAAAACAAATTATCGCTTCTTCTATCACTTTGTTTAGCTAGACCTGTCTCTAAGTGTGGCTAATGTAGGCTACATAGCTCTACTTTTTAGATATTCACTCACATGCCTTATTAGTTTTAAAATGTATCATACATTTCAAAGAACCCTCCTCAATGTGGCCAATAGAGGGCACTGCAGTCACACCTTTCTCTTCTTAACTTTGAGAGGACATGAACAGATTCAATAATGTGAGATGAAGTTTGATTTTGGGCAAGAAGAGTCACCACACTGGGATTCAATACCTGCAAGCTAATTTTGTAATTTATTCATTTGGTTATGTCAAGTAACACTTTGGCCAAATTGGAGTGACAGTACAGCCAGTTGAATCCATTGTAATCTTGTGCCATGCATAAATATAGCAGTTCGAGGGTATTATAATTATTATTTATTCTTATTTATTTTGCCCTGTACCTTTAGTTGTTACTTTCCGCCCATTGGAGCTTCACCTCTCCAAACGTGTTGACCATAACAGTGTGTGGGCATAATTATGGGGCCATTTAAATCAATTGCTTGTTTTAGAGTTGGTGTTTTATGGTTTTCATGTTGGTCTTTCTTGTAATGCAAGCTCTTGTGGTCGCAAACTTGTAATAGATTTGCGGCTTTGACTCAGACGTGGTCAAAACCAGTTTATCTTTCCTATAGCATTACTTTAAATGACATAATAATATCCAAAATAGCAATGGTCTATTCTGTATGTGTTGGCCACAGTTCGTGACATGCAGCGATGCCGTTGGAGGTCTGCTGATCCCTCCCAGAGGCGTCCAACCTGCAGACCACCCAAAAGCTGTCGTCCCCAAAAGACTGGCCCTTCATTCACTCTATTGTCAATTCTCAGTGTAACAAAATGACTGCCAAGTTTGTGCTCCTCCTGCACTTCAGCGGAACACGGCACCAAACACAGGCCATGCAGGAGAGAGGCAGCTTCAATATGAAAGAGGTTGTTTCTGATGTTGGTGGTGTAGCTATTCTTGCACCTCATTCACAAACATTCAAATGATATCATATACCTAATAATAACTAAAGTGTCCTATGTGGACTGTGGTAATACAGGGTGATATAGAAACTAACAGGTTGGTGGTTCAATTCCATGCAGCTCGGGCTAGAGCATTCTGTTGTTGTGTCCTTGGGCAAGACATTATCCATGTTATAAAGGCTGTGTGAGTAAAGCTGGGATTTTAACATATTTTGAGATTGAAAAAGGTGTGAACAAAGTGCACAGACCTCAAACATAAGAACACACAGCAGCTTACCTCCTCCCTGTAGGTCGGATGGTAGTGTACCCTTACTGTTCTTCAATAAGGAGGCCGTGATTCATTTGGATCAAAACCTCCTGCCATAGAGACACCCTTGAAATTACATCTATTAAATTTTGTTTATGTTATAGACTCAACTTCTATCACGCTTTTCCACATACATTAGGCCAGGGGTGTCCAAACTTTTTTCACTGAGGGCTGCATATTGACATACAGCATGAAGGGCCACAGATCCGTGGTGAGTGTATTCAAACATTCAACTAGGTGTATTTAAGAGAGGTCCCACACCTTTGTTTAGGCTTGGAGCCATAATGCTAGCTCTGTCTCACAATACATGTTACTTTTTGAGGTTTTCTTTGTGTGGAATTGTTAAGACTGCAGTAAAAAGTACCATCTCAGAGGAGGCCTGAGGGCCACCAAAAATTGGTCTGAGGGCCGCATTTGGCCCTCGGTTCACAGGAGGTGTGCCTCTCGACTCTCCTTCAGGCTCAACACCAGCCTTGTTGGTTTCTCTTCATAGGGGCTTCTGAACCGTTCTGTGTCTGACATGTCACCTCTACAACCTGTTTGCGGTGGAAGACCCTACCAGACCACATAGCTCCCAGATCATTGGGGCACATTTGGATTAAATCCTCCTGCCTTTAGAATAGCTTTCCCCTCTGCTATCACACACAGCACTAAATTACTCTGCACAGCCTCTTTATTATTGCACCGGTTTCTTGGACATATCAAAATGTTTTCAATGAGCTTGTATCGAAGACATTACTTTCATTTTAGTTTTAGATGTTTTGTACTCTAAATTAGTGGTTCTGAAATGGTGAGTCGGGACCCAAAAATGGGCTGCAGCAGAGCGAGCTTTTGTCCTGGGATTTTTTTCTTTCAACATAGTATTAAAAATATGTTACATTACAGGAGGAACAGGTACAAACCTTTTCCATAATGTTGTTGAACACAAAGCCATGATCTCACATACAGGCCTTCTATCTTAACAGGCATAATGAGTGACTGAATGTTTGTGTTGTATTTGTATTGGGCTCGATGGCAGAACTAATTTCTGTTTTTAACAATTGACAATAAAGTTTTATCTACTCTTATCTCTTATCTTACAAAACAATATTTTAGATAGTTTGTGTAGGTTCTCAGTCGTTCAGGAGTTGTCCATTGTAGGCAAAAATTCTTCAGTCTTCATCTGGTTCGATTTTAGTCCACTCGAAATGTCCTACACTTCAACTACAGAGTACGGATGAAGACTGAAGAATTTTTGTCTTAGATAGTTAGTAAAAAGGTGGCCTCTATTTGAGTAATTTTGACTTATAAGTGAAAAAAAAAAAGCCAGTGGAAGCTTCGTTGCGTCACAATGGGAAATTTATCGCACAATAATTGTATGGAAAATGCTATATTTTACATTCAGGCTTTTCGCACGGCATTAAAGAGCATTAAAAGTCATTAAATTAATTGTGTCAAAAATAAGGCCTTTAATGTCATTAAAAAGCATTAAATAGAATTCAAACTGGCCTTAAATCAAACATTCTTGGAAAATAAAGACATTGTTCAACTAGTTTTACTGCAGAATTTTGGCAAAAATCCAAAAATAGGGTCTAGATTGCTGTTTGGAAAGAAAATATACACTATTTCTGTTCAAAAGTTGTCAGTTGTGTCAAAATTTGTATTGAATATGGAAATTAATATGAAATACGCACAAATTGGTGGCATTTCTGGCATTAAAAATGTAGAATTTGGGCATTAAAAAGCATTACAATTTACTAAAACCCTGACATCACTCAACTCTCATTGGGGTCGCGGCTTGTCACAGTAGGCTGATGCTGGGTCACGATGCCGTACAAGATGAGAACCACTGCTCTGAATCATCCCCCATTACACAACACACACTAGTCATGTGACGTTCATGACCGAAACGGCTCTTTTGAACGGCTCTTTAAGGTGAACTCAGACTTTATTGATCCGCAAGGAAAATTGCGTTGTCACAGTAGCTCAAATAATAAATGTGAAAATAGAATAAAGAAAAATCCAGCTAGGTATAGGGACGGTGGGCTGGATCTTGACTGTGAAAAGAGTTGGGATCTTTTTTTCAGTCAATCATGCTTAAATTAGCCCTAAATTAACTTAAGAATCAGCTGGACAACACACAATAAAGTAAATTTGCCAATGATTTGAGAAACTTAAGAAATCTGCCAATGGAGTAAGTTTTTTTTTTTTATTTAAAGAAAAGATCAAATCCACTCAACGTTACATAAAAAATCGGAATCTTGAAATAAGATTGTAGTTGATGACTTTCTTTAAGTCTTATTTACTTATTTCTAGATTACTTTTGTAGTGTTTTTGTAACCTCTTTTCATTAATTGTGGCACAAACTACTTTTCTACAAATTTCCCAAACAATAAAAATCCTCCGCCTCATTTTAATAATGACATGTGCCTGTCAGTGTAATATATTCATGATATCCAGTCTTTTGAACGGCTCTTTGGCATGAACAGATCCAAAAGAACCGTCTCCCTTTAAAGAGCCATAAATCCCATCACTAACACACACACAATTCAACATTTTTGAGTCACGATTATTGTGAGAGAAAATACTTTTACGATTATTCACTCTTATGGGAATGAAGGAGGAAAATACAGAGAATTTTTCGAAATCTTACAAAGAATACTGCAAACTTTCACAAAAAAAGAAACAAGGCATTATGTGTCTATTTGTATTTAATTTAAAATTCAAAAAGACCTAATTTCCAGGCGTTTGCAGTTTCACTTTGGTTTTTATCAGTCACGTTTATTGGGACATAACAAATGCTTTGGGACTCTTCCTTTGGCGATGTTATGCAATTATCAGCAAAGATGGATGTGATTTTCTCTCTCTAATCTCACATTGGATTATCTAACCTGTCCCTGGCTTCATGTATTTTTGTTGGAACACTGGAGGACATCTCTTCCTTTAATGTCGAGTCACTATGATGGCTCATGAGAAACGATTAACCTTCAGTCCTAAATTCACTCGCTTAATCTACCGTGAGCTTTTAGTAATCCAGACATCCCTACACACACATACACACACCGTTTTTAATTGAGGCTTCTTCAGCTCTCGATCCCGAATGAGGCCCAGTCCAGTCGACGACTTCCAGAACGGCCCCAACGCTGACCTCTGATCGGATGATGTTTTGACAGTGGCTTCGACGAGTGCCTCTGCTTTAGGGGAACCTCCGTGCGCTCAGGCCTCGCGTCCCCCCCCCCCCCCGCCGTCTCCCATTTCCTTCTGCCATGTAAAGCCTTATCTGCCGCCGCGCTCGGTCACTGCTCATCTGACTGACAGAGCTTTGACTCCACGCCGTCTCCAAACAGCCCGAGGGCAGGAGGCACAGCAGGATCACAGCGTGGAGAGGAAACCACCGGCGCACACAGAGGATCAAGGCCCGGCCCGCTGCTTCATTTATTCTGAGCTGCTCATGTCAGATCACAAAAGACCTTCCCTTTGGTGATGTTGCTGCAAATGTGGCCGTTATTTCGAACGTCATTCACTTTTATTGGGAAACGGTGCAGATGTCGGCTCATTAAAGGCTGTGCGGCGACCAGCGTTTTAAGGGATGTGTTTGTGTCATAATCAGGACAAGTGCAATCTGAAATGAAAATGTGGGTAAACCACCATTTTTTATTCTAATTAAAGACTAATTGGCCACTGCTAAATATATACTTGGCAATGCGGCTTCACTCTAACAATTGGCTGTCGGATTAAATCATGCACAAAGAAACTATGGGGACGTATATAAACCAAATGGAGCTGATGGAGACCCCAGTTACCTCTGTCCTGGACACGCTGTGCCAAAAGCTACCAAACAACCAGGCTGCAGTGGGAATCTGTGCTGGGCCATGCCAAAAGGAGGCCCACCACACTGCTCTCCTCTTTCTCACTCTCTCTGCCCCTCTGTCTCCCAGAGCAATCAGAGCATGGAGGGCTGGACTGTGCCCTTTGTCTCCTTTGCTCCAGCAATTGGCCGCCAAGTGGCAAGCTAATGATGAGAGCCCTCTTGGCCTGACTCCAGAGAGGCTCTGCTTGTGCTGATGGACCAGGGCACAATGACTGATGTAGGGCAAGCCCTTAGGCCTCCACTGGCACAGACCACTCTCCAACATGACCATGTGAGCCCCTATACACAGGAATTTGTCTCATTGACAACACACTGTCAGCAGTCAGAGATGAGGCGCGCCAACAAATCAATATGATGAACTCAATGTAACTCTTATCCAGGACCATCATGAGCATTTCGTTTTCTTAAGGAAGTAGCCTCTACTTGATGTTTTATTTTGTTTGTTTACTAATAAGGGAGAAGGAGGATATACAGTTTAAACTGTTGCCTGGGGTCCAGACTAATTCCTAACATTCTTAAACCAAATTCCTAACAGTAATTCTTCACAAGGATGAGTTTATAAACATATGTCTGAACTTTCAGGGAGCAATACTGTCATGGTCCTGCAAACAACAACTGGCCTGATAGGTCTGACTTATTGTATAGTTGTTTAAGTGCTTTCTTTTTGATCAGACCAAAAAGAAAGTCCTTAAACCAAATGAACTTTTTTGGATTATTGTATAGTTGTATAGTTTGACACACAGCAAACAAAGGTATTTTTCACAAATGACTCCTTTTACGATAAACTGAAGAACAAATCATTTTATTCCACTTTAACATAATCTTGTAATGCTACTTTAAATGTTTAAGTTTAGTGGAAACTCCAGCACTGTCAAATGATGTACGCACATGTGGATAAGATTTGAGTTTTTTTGACTGTACCCATCTCCTGTGCCATCACAGATATCTGCTGCATCAGAGAGGCAGAGGATGTGTGAGTATCCAGTTTGTAACGGATGTAACTTTCAAATCTCAGATAAAGTGTGATAAGGTGATTTGTTGCACTCATAATCAGCTGGAAGCACATGTTATTTATGTTCTACATGATGTTGCGTAACATTGCAGCCGCCTCTTGTCATGATAAACGCCAGTGAACCTCTGTGATGAATTATCTCTCACGTGATGCACTGGCGACGTCCCGCGGTCCATTCATGCAGCCCTGCGTCTCGCGCCGCACACACTCACACCTTCACACAAGCGCTCAGAGCTCATCCGCTAAGAGCCGCGGCGCACGCTCATCTATCTCACAGCCATCTGATCTTCATGGCCATTTAAGAGAATAAGGGTAAAGGGATAACAAACTCAGCAGAAAGGAACAAAATTGGCCTAATCCCAAAGAGGGATGCGGGCGAGGAGAGTGCCACCACTGCAGCTCGCTATGCTTCCTGTCAGCATCCGCCGATATCTCACAAATTAATAATAATAATGTAACCAAACAGTGGAAAAGTGCCTAAAAGAATTTAAAAAACAACATATTGCACTGATGTAGTGGTACCAAGTTAAAGTCTTGAGATACTGCAGTGATTACGTAATGTTTCATTGACTTAAGTGGTTTTCTATCGACGTACATCCTTCTAACAGAAAGTACTGTATATACTGACACAAATTATAGACACTGGCTGACTTCCAACAGGTCTTACTCTTGCCAAAAAAGTACTGCAATATTGCAGTGCTAGTGTGAGGTAATCTTTTTTTTATGGTGGAGTTGGGCAATGTGTGCAAAATACTGTACGATCTATGCAAGTCTTACATGCTTAGTGATGGATTTTACAAAGTACATTTCATAACAAATATCTTTGACATAAGTAGATAGGATCCAGTTCAAAATTCTTCTCATCAAGTGGTATTGCTCCTTCCTACATTGAAGACCTGTTGGTGCCACATTGCCCAACTAGAAAATGCTGGTTTGTTAGTGGTTCCTAGGATTCAGAAAAGGACCCTTGGAGGTAGGGTCCAATTCTCTGGAATTCCCTTCCCACTCATAATGGGCTATATGCACAGACAGCCCACGTGACCAACTTCCTGAGTCGAGAACCGGAGGCGAACTTCCGCCCCGCATCAAATTGCATTGAATTTTTAGCAGGTCTCAGACAAATACAAACATATCTGAAGATAACCTGGTGGACAGCGAGTGACTGATACGATGTGACGAGGAGCTGGTTAAAAACATTACGTCGGATGTAACCACTTCACTGGAAGTTAACGTCTGTGCTCATAACGAGAGGTGTTTCTGCCTCGAAGCTGACAGCTAACGCCAAATGAAACATTTTTGAACGAGCTGCACAATAACGAAGCGGCCTGTCTGCAGTTTCATTTTTATTTAGTTGTTTAAATTTTATATCGTTTCTACTGAACACTAGCCATTAGCTCTGAGATAAAAGTTCCTACCTCGAACACTGACGTTTCCTCCAGGCCAGTTTTCACATCCCACGCACAGTTTTTAACCAGCTCCTCGTCACATCGTATCAGTCACTCGCTGTCCACCAGGTTATCTTCAGATATGTTTGTATTTGTCTGAGACCTGCTAAAAATTCAATGCAATTTGATGCGGGCGGAAGTTCGCCTCCGGTTCTCGACTCAGGAAGTTGGTCACGTGGGTTCCCTGTGCATATACTGTAGCCCATAGAAATGCTGAAAGTCTTTCAAAAAACCTCTTAAAACTAAGCTAAAAACCTTCCAATACGACCGTACCATTTTGTATTTTTATTGTTTCATTTTTATTACCTATTTAAATGTTTGTATGTGATGTGTTTTTACTATGTTCAAACTCAATAAGTCAGGTTTTGGACCAGTTTGCTCTCAGATGAAGTTTACCTGGAAACAAATAAATGACCTCATCGCCTCACCAATTATTGCTCCTTTATCAATATGCATTTTCCTCACATTGTTGCAACTAAGTATAGCACCTATACAGACACCAAATTATTCAGTTCTGTGTATTCTTTAAAGTTTTCTTAGCAATGGTTATCCTGAACTAAACCAGGTCTAAACCCAAGGACTCAATCAGAAATAAACCAAGAGAAAACTGGGTCTAAATCGGGTCTAAACCTGGACAATATCACAGACGGAATCTGGATTACACCAGGACGAAACCAAGAAGGTAACCCGGCTAAAGCAGAGACTGAAATCAAGGTCTAAACCAGGACCAAACTAAAAAGGACTAAACTAGTGATAGAACAAAGCAATGATTATCCTGGACTAAACCAGGACTAAACCCAAGAACTCAATCAGGACTAAACCAGGAGAAAAGCAGGTCTAAAATCAGACAATATCACAAACTGAGTCTGGATAAAATCAGGACAAAACCAAGAAGTAAACTAGACTAAAGCTGAGACTGAAATCAAGGTATAAACCAGGACCAAACTAAAAAAGACTTAACTAGAGATAGAACAAAGCAATGATTATCCTGGACTAAACCCAAGAACTCAATCAGAAGTAAACCAGGTCAAAAATCAGACAATATCACAGATTGAATCTGGATAAAACCAGGACTAAACCAAGACATAAACCAGACTAAAGCAGAGACTGAAATCAAGGTCTAAGCCAGGACCAAACTAAAAAGGACTAAACCAGGGACAGACTGAAAGCAATGATTATCCTGAAC
>OMNZ01090030.1:0-15135 GCA_900303255.1 Lesueurigobius sanzi | reverse complement strand
CTTTTATTTAATGGTTCTAGCGGACAAATAATTTAGGATAGGTATCAGAAAAAGTATTATTCAGGTATGATACTTGAATCAGTATCAATAAAGTACTGATATAACAAAAATATCTGTACCCCAGCTCTATATGTGATTAACCTGTTGAATTGATTGTACATACAGTGTGTAGGCTGTGAATTGTGGGTGTAGAACTCTCCTAGACAAAAAGTAGCTCATAAAAACATCAAGAGTAAAACTGAAATATTATGGTAATATAATAAAATGTGATACATCCTTTGAATTATAGAGAATTGTATTATTTACTTTGGGAATGGCTGTTATATGATGTATAATAATAATTGGTTGCTTGTTGTCCAGGATCCCCGATGACTCCCTGTCCGACATGAGCAGCCCCTGCTCCACAGGAGAGAGTGTGGGTCTGTTCATGCTGAGGAAGGACAGCGAGAGGAGAGCCACTCTGTACAGGGTCCTGACCGACTACATCAGCCTGGTGGTCAGCAGCATCCAGGAGTCTGGGCTTCAGGTCATTCACACCATACACATCAATATACATCTGTCAGTGCAGTTCATTATATAGACTTCAGGATCGTGATGTCATAGCCCAAAGTGTTATGGATATAAGGGGGTGAGAGAAGAGCCTATAGCAGGACAAAGTTTTTTTCCATGGAGGGCCAAATTAGCGGGCAAAGGGCCAAACGTAAGATGGTTTCACATGTAAAAAACACATTTAAACAGATCTATATTTTAATATCCTTTTAATTGCAGTGTTTTTGAGTAGGACTTGCTGTTTTGGTGTTCTTGACCCACTCATAGTCATAAATTAATCAAAATAAATACTTACAAATCCGCTTGTGCGGATCTTTGACTCTTTCTAATACTCGTATCTTTTTGATCTAGCACGCTGACTGAGAATTGGGATGTGCGTGCCTTTTTGCCTCTTTACCAGTACTTACAAATCTAAGCATCATCTCAAGGGCCGAATCAAACTCCGTGAAGGATCAAATTTGGCCTAGAGCGATCGCTGCAAGTCAGACCCCCCATCGGTAAATGAGAGGCGCCCCGGGACACAGAGGCAGAGCAACGCGGAGAAGGCGCTGTAAAAAAACATTGTACTAAAAACTAAAACTAAAAACAATCAGCGAAACAGCGAGGCCACGAAAGGTGAACCACATTATAGCGAGGGACAACTGTATTACAATTATATATCTAACTGTATTTCTTACCATTCAAGTTGGCCTAGAAAGCTTACAGCGCATTCTTTGCATATTATAAAGTTTATATTTTTCAAGTTGCTTTGTTTATAAGCAAGTGTACATGCAAGATGATAATAGCACAGTAACCTAGTGATCTACGTATAGCCACAGAGACATTTTTATTATTATTTCCTAATTCAATTCAAGTCTATGTTCTTCCTTTTTCCGTGAAGCAGCCTGTTACGGTGAGGCAAAACTTTGGTAGAGAATGAACTTGCTGACTTGTCCAACTACACTTCCATATTAAAGTGTACAACCTTTTTAAAAAAAAATCTTTTTCATTTTTTGTTCTTTTCCCACAGAGCGGGGATGGGCAGTTCCTTTCCGCTGACGACATCACTGAACTCATCAGCTGCCTGCGAAACAACATCCGCTCCCCAGACAGAAGACAGCTGACCACTAGCCTCCTGAGCCTGCGGAAAAGGCTGCTCTCTGAAAAAGTACCTCTGAACAGCCTGCAGGTGGTGCTCTTCAGCTTCCAGGATGCCGTAAGTCGCCTGGCCACACATTCCCCTCAAAATACTTGGCGCACTTGAGAAGAACTTTGTTTTTTTGCCACTTGTCTGTGTCTGTAGGTGAAAAAGGTCCTGAGGCAGCAGCAGGTGAAGCCTCATTGGATGTTTGCTTTGGACAATCTGCTGAGACAAGCTGTACAGGGCGCCATAACAGTCCTGCTGCCAGGTACGGGGGAAATCTGATATTGATGCTTTAAATTTACATTCTCCTTCATACTCACAAGGACGGCAAGGTTTTTGGGAAAAGATCATAATAAAATTGCCCAAAAGACTTAATTTTACTACAAGTAAGCCTATACTTATTGTGATGAGATATGCAATTTATCCTATAAAATATCATTTAGTGTGTCAGGTGCATTAACATATTGAAAGACTGAAATAGGAAGTGAAAACTGATAGGAATCATGCATGTCCAAATATATCCTAGAGGTTTAAATGACAAGATTAAGAAATTAAATGATAATGGCTTACACTTTATTGCGTTGGCAAATTTCTTAAAGCTGTAATAATTAAGGGCTGTAGTAATTATTCAGTCAGTGCATCCTCATTGGGGTAAGCCATAGCTGTCCTGGGGTAGACTGATGAAAGCGAGGTTGCCAATCTGCAACGTGGACCCCTCCGACCACCACAGAGAGTGATACAGTGTATCCCTTTGAGAAACTTGTCAATTCAAGTTGGTAAGCCATTATTGTAAAGGTAGGAGAGTGGTAGTCTTTGGTCATGATGCTTTTAGACCCATTGCTAATAAAATTAATTGATTTGGCTCAACACACATGAGTTATTGGCGGCATCTTGACTTATTGGAGATAACATTTTCAAACATTGTCAGGATCATCTGAGCTTAAATGTTTAGTCCAGGTACAATGTACTGGACAGCTGCTTCATGGCTATAACAGAGAATGTCAATAATTGTTGATTCATTCAAAAGTATATTTTGTCTGTATTTACTACAGATCTCAAACTAGAGTTGCAGTCTTCATTTGAGGCTGAAGACGGCAGTCCCGAGGAGCAGCCTGCAGACCTAGATACCCCAGTGATATGTGTTCCTGACCAACAGGGGGTGCTGTTTGATAACCAGCCCTCTGCACCAGTCAATGGGATTCCCAGCCCTCCTTTAGCCCCAAACTGCCCCCTCAGCGAGTCTTTGAGGGAGCTGCGACTAGAGACAAGCAGGTAGATTAATTTAATTATAATCCCACAGTTTGAGTGTAAATTCTTCTGCCAGTGGAGACAAGATGGTGATTAACATTAAGAAATGCAGAGAGAGAGGTGTTTTTTGCTGAGTAAAGAGCTCTTCTTCTCTGTTGCAGACTGCTGAGACAGCTGAGTGAGAAGGAGAGAGAGTACCAGGAGTTACTGAGGATGTCCCTCCAGAGGAAACAGGAGCAGATAGAAGGATTGAAGGGCTCAACAGTCAATACTTCTGGTAAAGATATAAGGATTACAAAACAACCTGCAGCCCTTCACTCTATGAACCTTGGATAAAGATACCAACCCGAGGCACTAGCTGGAGAATTGGAGAAGGGATACTAATGCATTCTGACCACACTGGTTATTGTCAGGGCATGCAATAATTTAACTGAATTGAATTATTATATTCCCTGGCAAAGAGAGAAGGGATGCTGGCTGTTTTTAATGTAATTTAAGTGCTCCCACTGCTTTCCTTAAAAGATATAAGGATGTTCTGTGTGTTCAGACAAACCCTGTAGCAAAAGTGCTCTTCTAGTGTTTAGCGCAATAGTCTTATATGGTGCCATTTCAGATGCTTGAATTCACTTTACCATTTTATGCATTGTTTATTTTCTCCTTATTTTGGAGTGTTAAGCTGTTTCTAGCCACAGGTGCTTTGGGGCCATAGACTGTGAAAAATAATGGACTAATTGTAGCCCACTACTTCCAGAAACCATCAGGAAGTTGGGGCTGACTCCGGGAGTTCCTTGCTCTAATGGACTTAACATGTAAACCTTTTGGCTCCTCTTTAAGACATCATTGGACACAGTCTTGTCATTGTTTCCTTCACGTGTTTGTCTTAACATGCACTACATCGTCCTATTCTTTTCACTTCACTATTTTCATTTTTTATTTTCGTCCTATTCTTTATAATGGTGCTATGGGGGAAGCTAGGTCCATTCCGTCTGTTTGGGGCGAAAGCGAACTGTGTCTATGGTCCTTCACACACCACGTTCACATATACAGTACTGTCCCAACCAAATAAAGTAATACATAAAAGCAATAAAATTAAAATAAAGCATAAAATTGCCCAAGAACACAATGACAGTGTGCACCAGCCGGGACAGGGACCAAACCTCCTGGTTACCGTGATGATCACACATGCTTTTGGTGAAAATGTTTGGGAAAAAGAATGAACCTTCAGTTGTTTTCTAGGTCAGTGATTCCCAAAGTGGGGTCTGGGGGTCCGCAGAGGCACTGCAGGGGGGCCTCCAAACTGTTGAATATCATCATTCACATTAAAATAAGTTGATCTTAATGTGTATTTGTTTAATTATGATAAGGATTTAGCTGATACACTCCAAAACATGTCTTGATAATTCCCAGTTAATTTGACAAGATACTTATTGCATCTAAAATTGAAACAATATTATTAGTCTTACTTGGCAAGTTAGAGTAAAATATTCTTAAATAAAGGTATTTTAACATGTTTTTTTGTTTTTTTTGCAGTGTAGTTCCTAATTTTCTTAGATTATTTATTTATTTGATCAAGGACAATGCAAAAATGACATTAGTCTATGACAAGAAGAGATGCCATGTGCCAGGTTATAGCAAAAGATGCTAATTTCCACCCGTAGTCCCTGGGCAGGTTGATGTAACATGTACAAAAATACATAAAACTATAAAAGTTCATACATATAGAAATGCTGGAGTTTGGGAAGGGCTGGTCTAGGTAATCCACAGTTGACAGGCCTCAACAGCACTACCACAGTGATTAATAACTCAAGCCGTAACTTGGTCTGTATTACTCAGAGCCACTTGTGGTTATTATGTTTCTCCACACTCATACAGTGAATCCCTGCCACTCCTTGTCTGCAGGCTCTACTCCGATACGCTCAAATTTGACTTTTCTGTTTGGATAATGATTTTACCGCTGTCTAGCTCTTTAATGCCCTTTTGTGTTTGAAAAGATGACGTTTCAACTCCCCACAACAACTCTACTCCCGAATCGAGGGCTACGGCTCGCTGGCTCAAGTCTGTCCCAGTGGATAAAGACACCGTGGATAAGGTGGGGATTAATAATGAATGTCTGTGCGTGTGTACGGCCCACTCCTTGCTCATTCACTTGTGCTGTTTGCTGCAGCTGCTGTCTCACGAGTTCTCCTTGGATATTCTGCTCGGCGTGGCCTGCAGGGAAGATCTGATTTACTGTGGCATAAGGTGAGCTGACTCCACCCGTAAACCTCACGCAGGCAGCCAAGCAGAACCGAGTAGAGACGATATGATATGATGAGGATGAGAGACCAAAACCTGCTTTCTTTATGAAGAACATTGTACAAACAAGTGCCCATTCCTGTTGTTTTAAGCCGGGGCACAGCAGGTGAATAGGGGGAAAACTTTAATTGAGTGATATCATTTTGAGACTTTTGCTGTAGATCACATGAGGGAAAAAAGTATTGCAAGTTTTCTGCCACTGTATGTTTTTATAGAAAAATGAGGCATTTTTTGTGTAAGAATTGCCTATTTTTTCAGGAATTAAATCTAAATAATGAATACAGCCAGGTCTAAATTGATGCTTTTATTCCGTTGATATATTAGTAAAACATATTTGTTCAGAGAGGATTTTGGATATCTTGTGTCGCTTTTGGATGAACTATTCATTGGTAAATAAATCTGTAAAAATTCTAATTTAGCCTTGTTTTTTGGGGAACTTAGTATTGAGAAATCCCTCTGAACAAAGCTTCAAAATATTGCAATAATAAGTGCAAGACTACAAAGTTCGGAGTCTGTAGGAGCTACTAAAGTGGAGATGTTATCGCCACAATGTGAGAAAAAGGTATTTTGTTTGTTTATTTATTTATATCAGGCATTTCACAGTGAACATAATGGGCACAAGCCACCTCCAGTCGCTCATGGTTTTCAACAAGAAATACCATTTAACATGCAGAAGGGGAGAATTTTGAGAAAATGTTCATTGAAGTCACTGCTTCCCTTGTAGTTCTATGGAGAAAGGTTGCATCAGGGCAATAATGACACTTTTTATTGTCTTAGATTAGGTCATTTATTTGTTTCCAGTTCAAAGTTTATATGTTGAAAGAGCGAACTGGCCCAAACCCTGAAAATTGAAAAGAAAATGTGACTACATCAACTGTAGGCAAAGATTCTTTAGTCTTCATCTGTACTCTGTAGTTGAAGTGTTAGACGTTTTTCTCTTCATCCAAAGAGCTTTGTCAGCACTGAGCAAACTTGAACGCCAGTTGTTCTATTAAAGAACAAGTAGGAGGACTTCATCTGTAAGTCTCACCTCTTTTTTTTCTAAAGGCTAGAGAAAAAACCTTCTAGAGCAATCAAACAATGCTCGTTACCTACGAGCAGAGATTAGGTGTGGATAGGGTAATCTCTGCTCTAAAGGAACAAAGAGAGGTGGGACTTACAGATAAACTCCTCCTACTGGTGCTTTATATAGGTCCACTGGCGTTCAAGTTTGCTCAGTGCTGCTGACGAAGCTCTTTGGATGAAGAGCGAAACATCCTACACTTCAACTGCAGAGTACAGATGAAGACTGAATCTTTGCCTATGATGGACAACTCCGGTACGAATGAGAACTTACACAGAAGGTAATTTCTCAAGTAATAGTAAAAATAACTTGGTGAAAATACTACATGAGTACGGACTGACTGGACTTGAAACGTTGGCTTATCCTTTAATTCATTGTCAGATTTCTAGAAAATGTATGAATCTCATTGAAAACCCTGAAGCTGAATAAGAAACATACAGTGATGGATGCAAGATAATCCTTTTCATTCGAAGCTAAACATTCAAGTGTAAAAGTCAAGAGCAGTGTTATGATATTAAATATACTTCTCCACTTTCACGACCATGTTTTCTGTCCTTCAGAGGGGGCATGCTGTGTCGACTGTGGGCCGCCATCTTGAGTCACAGGAGGACACAGCTGAGCACTCACAGCGAGGAGCGAGAGGACGGCGGCTCCTGATACAGCTCTCCTTCTGCACACGAGGACACTTTCATGGACAGGTCAATGCATACAGGACACGAGGCAGATGGACCGACTCGCGGCACAGTGTCTGCATCTGCTGCTGTATGTGTCATATGTAAAGTCTTAATACATTTCTGTCGTATGTAAATGTACAGTAACCCCAGTGCCTTTTCTGTATAAAAAAAAAAACCTTAGCTGGATCTAAGCTTATTGAAGATGTTTCTGGGTGATAAAGGGATCGCCTGGCAGTGCCTGGAGTTGATTTGTGTGAGCAGTGGGTGTGGCGCGTGGTGGAAGGAGTGATGATGGTGGTGACTGGTCTCTGGATTCCTCATGTGTTTCTTCATCTGTTTTTACATTGTTGTTGTCGCCTTAGAAACAACTACACGGCACAAGACAAAGGGAAGCCACTTTTCTCACTAGTTCTGCAAAAAAATATATAGAAAGTACTGTATATTTAGATTATTTAACTGTATGACACTTGCAAAATATTGGAAAGATTTTTGTCTTATTCCTTTTTATCAAACATGAGATGGATTTTCAGTTTGTTTTGTTGACCCCATAATTTTAAGTTTTCATCCAACTAATGCCATAACACTCTTATTAATAGATTTCAGAAAACATCACAAACTTCTCATGAATCTATGCAGAATCTATCTATATATTTTTCACTAATTAAACATTACGCTGTGCTGCTTAGAGGCGTTGGCATTATTATGAAACATCAAGTGTGTATTGATTCTTTAGGATAATTCTTTCACTTTGTAATCAATGAGTGTGTTTACATGCAGTCGAGTATCCTGGTAATTAACAGGGATTTTAAATATTCTGGTTTTGTCTGTGTCCATGTAAACACAATATCCTCATTTCAGTTTACTGGATAAGCCAGTATCCAGGTTATTACAAACCAGGACACTCTCAGTGGGATATTCACACAGTAGCCAGGATATTGGGTCATGTAAACAGAGTATCCTGGTTTCTCACCGCTGCTGACAGACTGAGCATGTGCGAACTTCAGAGACAAATACAGCAGGAATTTGCTCAACCTTCTAAAAATAAACCAAACAGCACAGGTTAATTTACAAAACAACAGAACTAGGATGTAGTTCCAGTGTCATCTGCTTAGATTTTGAACTAAACTGTCACTTTGGGATAAATCTTGCCCTGTTTTTACAAACATTAAAAGTCATTAAATTAATTGTGTCAAAAATAAGGCCTTAAATGTCATTAAAAAGCAAATAGAATTCAAACTGGCATTAAATCAAAGGTTCTCTCGTAAATAATGACATTGTTCAACTACTTTTATTCAGAAGTTTGGCAAAAATTAGGGTCTAGACTGCAGTTTTGGCAGAAATGATACACCATCTGTTGAACAATTCTCTGTTCTATCAAAGTTTCTATCGGATATAGAAATGAATATTGAATGCGCACCAACTTGTGGCATTAAAAATGTAGTATTTGGGCATTAAAATGGCATTAAAAAGCATTAAATTTGACTTGGTGCTACCTGTAGAAACCCTGTTTTAGCGAAATGTGTTAGCAACATTGCTAAAGTGTTTAGCTCCTGACCATATTTGTCATTAGCCCCGCCCCGCTCTGGAGCCTAATGTGCAGGATACTGTGGTTTTCCATGTAAACAGGGCATATATAAACACACCATATTCAGAACACTGCCATAACCAGGATATTACTAATAACCAGGATACTCAAGCGCATGTAAACACACTCCCCTACTTATTTTTAACCTCTGGGGAGTCCCTTTTTACAAAACTATACTCAAAACTACTACTTTATGGATCATTTATCCCCAAGTGATCATTATTTTTGTTACAAAGATGGCCATACTCTGATCCATGTATCTGGGATTATGATATATATTAGAATCAGAAAACCACTAATAGCTAAACTGACTCAATATCTTCTTGTCAATACCAGTTTCATAAAAGGAAATGTCTTAAAGCAGTGGTTCCCAACCTTTACTGTCTCGCGTACCCCTTGGGCCTTTCATTTGTACTCCCAAGTACAAGTACCCCCCGCTTCGATGGTTATGCTGATAAGTTAGAAAGTGAATTACTTATTTTAAAATGTATCAGTTTAAATATTCTCACATTCATTTAAGATAAGCTTTTCTTTGAACATATAAATCCAAAATATATTTCAGAAGCATCTTATTTTTTATCTGAAATGATTCCAAGTACACCCTGCTAAGGTCTCGCGTACCCCCAGCAGTCCCCGTACCCCTGGTTGGGAATCACTGGCTTAAAGGAGGGATTAGGTTTGTCCTACATATACAGTATGTCTTTGATCTTTGTTTATCCGTGGAAATACTTTAATTTGTAATGATAATTTGTCAATAGTATATTTTATCAATGCGTGATATTTTGACTCCATTCCTCATGTTATGGTTTTCACCAGTAGTCCTGCTCTCGTTCGAAACCCAAACCCCGACAATCCATCTTGTCATGCTTTGCCCTTTAGTGTCCTTGAACACAAACGTGATGAGAATTAATCTCGCTGATAGCTGCAAGTCCTTCTTTTCTATCCATATTTCATAGCTCTGTTTGGAGGAGCTCTTGAACTGATTTGAGTAGTCTGTCAGTGGAGTCAAGTGGATGTATTCCAACCACACAGCCTTCTCTTAATAAGCTTTTATAATTATAATGGCATTGATACTGATGGGCTAATTCAGATAAAGTGTTTAGCTGGAGCGTGATAGCACTGAGTATCTTTTATAGTCATCATTTAATAATGTGTTTATGGTTGAATGGACGGCTTGGTAATTGATTTCACGTTTCTTCAGGGGGTCTGTGTAATCTTAAAGTGATAGTCTGCAAGTTTGCTAAATGAGAATACTGTAGGTGGAGCTCCCTTCCTGATTGGACGAGAAAGCCCCTCCTCGATCCCAGGACACAGGGACGCTCGTCTCATTGGTCATCACGAATCCTAAATAACTCTGATTTGCTGTTTGTAGATCAGCAAAGAGAGGGACTTTAGATAAATATAATTATTTTTCGTTACTTTACATCAAAATCCAGGCGCAGACGGTCAATTATACTGTACCTATTACATTTGTATCATTACATTTAGACTTATAGACTATCACTACAAAGAGTATTTTAATTCTAATTCCCAAACATTAGGCTCTTAAAAAGTCAAAAAGTCTTAATCACAATCTTCATTTTTGAGGGCAACATACAGTATATTGAAATTGTCTTCTGGTCAAAGTAAAACACTGCCATTAACAGATACATTATTTTGTCTTATTAAACAGGAATATGTCTTTATGTGGGCATGTGTGATATCAATAGGAAGCTTTTACTGTATATTACTGACATAAATATGAGAAAAAAATGTATTGTCCAAGACTAAAGCAGTGGTTCCCAACCTTTTTTGTCTGGCGTACCCCTTGGGCCCTTTATTTATACACCAACTACCCCCTGCCTCAGTGGTTTTGATGACTAGTTAAAAAGTGAATGCCAAAAAAAAACTCCTATTTATCAGTAAAAAGGCTACTAAATATTCTCAAACTCTCACTCTTCTCAGTTAAATGTTTTAAGTAGCTTTTCTTTGAACATACAATTCAATTTGATCTTAATTTGTATCTGACATTATTAAGTACATATATTAAGTACCCCCTTCTAAGCTCTACTACTCCAAGTGTGCCCGTACCCCGGTTGGGAAACACTTCTGTAAAGTTTGGGGTCTGTAGGAGCTACTAGAGTGAAGTAAAATGCATTTTGAGAAAGCGGCCTTTGAAGTTACAATTTTCTGTGTAAATCTATGGAGAAACACTGAATCAGTGCAATAATTTAACACTTTATAGTGAAGATTTGGAAAATGTATTTGTTTCCAGGTGAAATTTTATATGTTAAGAGATAAACCTGGCCCAAAATCTGAAAATGGAAAAAGTTGTCATTTGCCTGTAGTGTCTGTAGTGTTAAAAATGTGTTTCTGGCTTTACCTTAAAGTGGCACAAAGTCTTAACACGGAATTAGATTAGACTTTATAGTTCCTGCATGTTCCCTCTCCTTCTTACGTTGAAATTGCTTCTCTGTCCAATATATTTCACTATACTGTACACTTACTTGTAGTAGTGTAATTCAAAATACTGGAACACCTTGAATGCCTCGAAAATCTTGAGCTTTCAAAGAGCTCATTATTTGTATTGTCTTCATGGTTGTAAGCCATATTAAAAGTATCGCTACCAGAGGGGATTGTGTGATGGTCTTGGGGAGGATTGAGGACACCGCCCTGGGAGGCCCACAACCTCAGGGATTACCAGGCTCACCCTCTTCCTTTCCGCCTCCTATTAGCACACACTAACCCCCATTGTTCTAGTTTGCATCAGCATCGGGGCATTTCCTCTGCAGCATAGCATCACTGTATATCATAATTTGGAGTAGAGGGCAATCATGCCTCGACACACTCAGATTTGTACATTTGCATTTTATCTAGTGTTGCCAACCTATCAGCCAAGTGTTGATCTGAATTATCGATCATACACTATGTTGATTACACTTGAAAGAAGTTTGCTAATTTAACAATATCATCAATTGCAGTTTGCTTTTGCTCTACATTCAGGGGTGGATAGATGTTTCCAGCTCTTTCAGATCACAACTGTTTATCAATTGGTTCCAAATTAGTTTTACCTATCTATCTATTGATGTGTCCACTCTGTAGATTGTAGAGCTGTAAGAAGGTCCCAGGTTTGATTCCGCGGCCTTATGGGGTTCTTTCTGTGAGATAATATCGGTAAAAAATAATTTTAGGTCATTTTTTTCATGTCGTCCTTCCACTGGAACTAAACCTGAGCCACACAAACTTGTTTACTTTGAGTTTTTTGTTGATTCCCTTTTTATTTTCGTCACTCTCTTCCATTGACAGCAATGGAATTTCAGCTCACAGGAAGTTCAAGATTCAAGATTTTTTATTTGTCAAAACCATGTGAATGGGTCGAAATTATGTTTCTCTCATCCTTGATTGTGGAGCGGGGGTAGGGGGAAGAGGGGAGGGAGGGAGGGGAGGGAGTTCAGCTTCCTGATGGCCCTGTGTACGAAACTATTCCTCAGTCGACTGGAACTGACCCGTAGATTCCGCAGTCTCCTCCCTGAAGGCATCACCCTGAAGAGACTGTGATGGATGCGAAGGGTCCCTGGCGATTTTGATGGCTTTTACGGGTGAGGCGGGTGCTAATAAAAACAGGAAATGCTTTTATAACAAAAGTGGGCGGGGCAGAATAAGGTGAAAAGGTAGTCCTGAACAAGGTCCTGGCTTAGGATCTGGAGATGGCCCCTGGGCGCTGCTCTGTGGTGTACTGTATCGAGACCACACACATTTCCTGATGAATTGATGCCATCAGGAAGAAGGTATAGAGTCCCCAAATGTAAATTATTTAAATACTGTATTCATTTGTGCCATTAGCAATAAATCTCCTAAAATCAATCAATCAATCAATCAATTTATTTTTGTAACGCCCAATATCATAACAGAAGTCATCTCAAAGGTCGGAAAACTCACATCAACATCAAAAAAGCTTAAGGCTTAGGGAATGTACAATAAAAACTACACATTAGGCTTAGTGCAATTAAACAAAAACATCCTGATGTCGAGGCCTGTTCTTTGGCGGTAACATAGAAAGCCCTCTGTTTGTGCAATTGTGTTTATTTTGGTGGTTTTAATGGTGAAGGTAAATGGTTGTGACGTTTGTAAAGCATGCGAGCCCCTGTCCCAAGACAAATTCCTCCTGCGGGAGACAATAAAGGATTATCTTAAATCATATCTTACAATAAAGTCTACAAATAAAGTTCACTAAGCATTGAGTTGTTCAGCCACTAGTGAACGTGAACGTATACTATTTGATTTGAGTAACTACTTTCAAGAAATCTGCCAGGGAAAACATGTATTTCACACTTAAATTAAGAAAGATCTCACACTCAAAATTAGATACAATAAAGTTTTAATTTACTTGAAATGAGATTGTTGTTGGTGTCTTTTTCTTATTTAAGGCACTATACCTGATTTATTTCATAGTAGTGGAATGACATTTGTTTTGCACTTCTTTAGTATATTATAAAGTGAAACATTTGTGTGAATAATACTGTGCATCTAAACATGAAGCAATATTGTCAATTTCATGAGTTTACAGGCAACTTTTGTCGCATTTCTGGGACAGTGACCATAAAAAGTGACCCTGTAAGTTGTGAAAAGTGCTTATAAACACCATGGGCGCCGCAAAGGGGTGAAAAGGTTAGGATGATTCTAAGGGCCCAGACTGATGAAGGGCCCAGAAGAGCAGACCCTTTTAAAGAAATATCATTTTAACTTCTTAAACCCTATAGGACCTAAACCTGTTGGGGTTTAAGAGATTTTAGACTAGGATTAAACCAAGGCTAAATCAGGACTAAATCAAGACTAAATCAGGACAAAACCAGGGCTACACCAGCTGTTAAACCATGTTTTTTTTCTATTGCAATTGAGATAATAAATGTTCTTTATTTCATGTAAACACATTACAAACGTAAAAGTACAAATTTCCATAGGTTTTCTTATTTGTATAGGCTTTACACTCGCCTTTAGGTATTTTAACAATGCAATGTGTTAAGTACATGTCCTGTAAGGCATACAGGGTATGTTTATTGGGTTAAATGTTATGTGCAAAAAAGTGTAAAAAAAAACAAACAAACGTACTCCACACTGCGAAAAGTGATCTCTTGATAAGTTAAATTTGCTTGAATTCAGAATATTCAACTTAATTTTAAGTAATTTTTACTCGCCAAGTAAAATTATCTGCCAATGGAACAAGTACTTTTGCACTTAAATTAAGAAAAAAACAACTTCTTGCACTAAAAATTGGATAATAAATCTAAATGTACTTGAAATTATATCCTTTTCCGTATGTGCAAAATAGATAATTTTACTTGGCAAGTCAAAATTACTCTCAAATATTCTAAATTCGAGCAAATTTAACTTATCAACAGTTCACTTTTTGCAGTGCACTGGCAGATTTCTTGAAAATAGTTTCTCGAATCAAGGTCGAATTTAAAATTTGACTTATTTCCAGATGACTTTTTGCAGTGAGACTGAAACAATAATTTCCTTCCGCTCCAGCGAGTTGATGGTGTCTGTTGAAACCCTGTATTGCGCTCACATCCTGGCGGCTTACAAGACTCGGCAATACACTTACCTCCTAGACTGTCCAAAGAAACGCTTTGGTATTAGCACAAACCAGACACAACACAGACATATCACTGCACGTTACATCTGGACAGAGATACTGTACCAGCCCCTCGCTCTGGCCTCTGTTGTGTAGAATTAATCCTGGCTGTAATCCAAACAACTAATCTGTCTCTGCCATAGTCTCCATGTGTGTTGGTATGTGATGTGTTAGCGTGTGCCAGTCTGTGCGTACGTGTGACAGAGGTCCAGAGGTTGACCCAAAGACCTTTCACCTCATTATACTTCTTCTAAACCCTTTGTCAATCCACACAGAATTGAAATATTCGACATTGATGAGTTTACACATTCAATATATTTAGCTAAATTAAATAATAGGTATAATTGTGTCCCAAAAATCATATTACAGCTTTATTTCTTGAAAATGACTGGATGTTCTGGTAGTTTATTAAGGGGAGACACTACAGGCATCACACACTTTTCAATTTTCAGATTTTGGGCCATTTTGCTCTCTTTATATATATACTTTTCCATGGAATCAACTAAATGACTTAATCTTTACAATAAGGCTTTTAATTTAATTTCTCCTTCTCTGAATGGGAAATGAGAACTTCAACATCTGCACTTATAGTTGCTCCCACAGACTCCAAACTTTCCAGTCTTGGGCTTAACAAGATTCTGAAAGTTCGTTCAGAGGGATTTCTCAATATTTCATTTCAAGCCTGATTAAATGAGTTTTAAATCCTAAAAAACAAGATGAATTTTGATTTTTGACATATTTATTCACTATAAACTGGTTTATTTGAAAACTAAACCTGATATTCAATATCCCCTCTGAACAAATCTTTGCAGGGTTTATACAGGTAATGGCAAGTCAAATTTTATGCTTTTTTAATCCCCAAATACTACATTTTAACCCCTTAAACCCCAGCGTGCCAAATTTGGGTTAATCAAAGTAAAAAATGACGAAAAAATACAAAAGAATAATGAAAAATTATGAAAAAAAAATTACAAAAAGTGTGAA
>OMNZ01090003.1:4211-15216 GCA_900303255.1 Lesueurigobius sanzi | reverse complement strand
GTAGTTCTTCACCAGGTTAGCACACACTGCAGCAGGGATTTTGGCCCACTCCTCCATACAGATCTTCTCAGATCTGTCAGGTTTCGAGGCTGTCGCTGAGCAACATGGAGTTTCAGCTCCCTCCAAATTTTCTATTGGATTTAGGTCTGGAGACTGGCTAGGCCACTCCAGAACCTTGATATGCTTCTTATGGAGCCACTCCTTGTTTATCCTGGCTCTGTGCTTCGGGCCATTGTCATGTTGGAAGACCCAGCCACGACCCATCTTCAATGCTCTGACTGAGAGAAGGAGGTTTTAGCCCAAAATCTAACAATACATGGCCTCGTTCATCCTCTCCTTAATACAGTGCAGTCGTCCTGTCCTCTGTGCAGAAAAACACCCCCAGAGCATGATGCTTCCACCCCCATGCTTCACTGTAGGCATGGTATTATTGGGATGATACTCATCCTTCTTTTTATTACAAACATGGTGAAAGACCAAAAAGTTCTATTTTGGGCTCATCTGACCACACGACTTTCTCCCATGACTCCTCTGGATCATCCTTCAGACGGGCCTGGACATGGGCTGACTTAAGCAGGGGAACCTCCCGTGCGATGCATGATTTTAAACCATGACGTCTTAGTGTATTAGGTCATTGACCAGCTCCCCCCGTGTAGTTCTGGACTGATTCCTCACCTTTCTTAGCATCATTGATACCCCACAAGGTGAGATCTTGTATGGAGCACAAGGCATAGGCATCAGTGCTAAGAGGCAACAGGTAGCAAGTTGAGACACTTGTGTCTTGTATGAAATAACATTTGTATGAAACAACATCTGCACAGATGCATCTAACTTTCTGTTAAACATCTATCTTTGTGTTAAAAATATCAATGGCAGGTTGACTGTATACTGTATACTGTAAGTGGCAATATTTCCATATTGCTTGTCATCTAAACAATTCACAACAACCAAAGATTTTCTATGCACTTCTTATACTGTACATAAACAATTGTAATCGTTTGTGACTCACATCGCACTCATGAAGCCAGAATAACAATCGCAGGACAATCAGGACAAAATGGAACAGTTGAAACCAAAAAGGAGACTTTCCGGCCCCTCAACGGTTCCCCTTTTATTAAAATAAAACCATTTTTCATTTGCTTTTTAGGGTCCTAGAAGACAATTGTGTAAGGCACATTAATGGGTATTAAAATACAAGAAGCACACAAACTTTTATACTGTATCTCAGCAGGTCAAACTGGTCCATTGTTGTCTTACATTTAAGCTCCTATGATGCCAAAATATCATCTCCATATTTCAGTGAGATCATTTCAATCTGCTCTTTAATATAAACGCTCACAGCAAATTCCACTACACTGCTGCTGCCTCCTCTGAGAGATAGCTTACCTTCAGAACAGAGGAGTTTGATATGCAAACGGCTGCCTCCTCTGTCGGTTCATCCCAGAGTTAGCTTCCAGACACAAGCACCTTCTCTAGCAAGCAAAATGGATGGTTTTGGCAAGGGAGTCTGCTGGCTAGCTTAGCACTTCAGGGCGGCAGTTTCCAGTCCGATGGGATTGTCTGGTGAAGCTTTAAAAATCTTTTAAATATAGCCAACACTTAAAGTTATTGATCTTTCATAAGGGGTTTTTAAAAAGTAAGGGCATTACAGATTACATTATATTTCCCTGAGATGTTTCTTTTTATGGCTGTTATAAATTGGTGTATAATTCCCATGTTTGTTTTGTTAGTCTTAATTGAAAAGTTAAAAACTAAAACCATAAAAAGCAGGAATGAAAAGTGCTTCTGGGATCTTTTGAGACTTATATTCTTAGCCCAGAATATTTCCCCATGCGTTCTCAGTGATAATGGAAAAAGTTACATGGTTGTCCAAGCCAACTTTATGTGAAAAAGTGGTGAATAAATACAGTGTTCCATACTTAGTGTGTTCCAGGGGTTGAACAACTTCATAAATTTAAAAGTCAACTTTATGTGCATAACTATTATTACTTACTATTATTACTTACTATTATTACTATTATTACTTGTTGTAAACTCACATTTATTTAGCAAAACTGCACATTTTTAACAAATAACATCCAAAACAGCTCATTTACAGGAGTACGCCATGCACGCACAGAGCCACCTTAATGTACCCATAGGCCCCGGGGCTTACCCAGCATTGTAGTCACCCCCTCAGCGCCAACCCTAACCCTAAATACCACAAAATGGAGCCGCCTTCGTCCACGGTTCCACCTCTGGTTGAGCTTGTTGTTTAAAAAAGCCTGTTAGCTTAGGCCTGTGGCTCATCAGGTCTTTATCGTGATGCTCTTTCTCTTCTGTGCACCGCTTTCAAACCTTTTCTTCCCCAATATTTCTGTCTCGCTGTACGAGTGAATAGACGCGTACATAAGTTACGCCTGAAGTTTTTCTGCTCTTGGACTGGCTAGAATTTGTAATAGTATCAATGAAGCTATGACAAATTCTAGCAATAATGTGATTGACAGGTAAAACGAACAAATTACAGTATAATATGGAATTCAACAATATCTGATAGGCCTCTGGGCCAGGTGGGTGGGCCTACTACAGAAATCTGACAGGATCAGGCCGTATGGCCATAAGACAGTGTCAGTGCCTTCTGCTGGACAGGTGTGGAATTCCTTCCTTTAACAAAAATCTTGGCTGCCCCCTAGTGGCTGTATTGAGCGTTTAACTTATTTCTTGAAAAATTCGTAACTGCAGACAGGAATGAGCAAGATACTTACTTTTTTTGTTGTTTTTTTCCTTAATTCTTGACTATAGTAGGCCCCTGGGCTCCAGCCCCTGCTAGCCCGTTGGATAAGGCAGCTCTGCGGGCACGCACACACACACACACACACACACGCTCTCACACATTTACACTGAGCTGCCCCATCACACAACAACGCCATCATCATAAACTATGCCCACATGGCCATACATAGGATCCATGTGTACTTTACTGATCTGAATCTGTGAATATGACAAAACAAATGCATCACATTCAAGACCAAATATTACATAACTAGGACTGAGCCAGGCCATAGTGTAAGCTGTTAAGTTAGCACAATACACCGCCTGAACAATCATGTTTACGCCTCAAATATCACAAGCATCCTGCGCAGAGCTAACCCGCTGCCTTAACCAAACATCAAACCACTTTTTTAGTCTCTTTTCCTTCCATCAGTTGTGAAGTTGCTCCTGTGTTAAGCTTCCTCCGTGAATATAATCCACAGAAAGCGGGTCAAATTCTTCACCTCTGTCCCAACCTTTTTCAGAAGTTTCAGGAGCTACCTCTGCTGCACGTGTAGCGGCTGACCAATCAGACGCCACTGTCGCAGGCCATGCAGCCCACACCTACACTAGAGGGGAGACTGTGCTGATCAGTTATAGGCTCGAAATGAAGCCTATTATGAATACGGAGGCTGAGTCTGACTCCAGATCAGGCTGGTAGCAAAGCAATACAGAGACAGCATTTAACCAGACTTTAGCAGGCGCTCTGAAATGATTGCACATTAGGGGATGTTTGGAATTATTGATTGTAGGCTACATCTGGCAACACTGGCGCTGACTAGTTTGTTCACCCCCTAGTGTATACTTGTTCAATTGTTCTGCTCTAACAAACACAGTACAATGAAAAGCTCAAAACAGATACAGAATTCCTTTCATTATTATGTTTGTTTGCATTTCGCCAAGGGTCCCCTTAATTAAAGAATGATTCTAGGTTTATCTCAGTGCAGATTTGACTCTGGCGTCAAATCCTTTTGTCACTTCATAATTACACTTTTCACTGTAAATTCAACAAATTATAAAAGACACAGTGTGGGGGAACAATATCTTGATGGAAGTGAACAGCGCGGTGACAAAAAGATGTGGAAATGATTAGCAAAAGCCTGGCCTGAGGTTCTTTGCTCTACCACCTACCTCACATCTCTGCCCCACTTCCTTCACCCCCCCCCCCCTCTCCCCATCTGCACAGCAATGCCGCTCTATTCACTATAAACTGTTTGAAGGGGGTGGGGGCTTGAGAGGCGATGATGGCCAATGTGATCATTACAATCGCCTTCTAAGCAGCTTTGAGCCCTGAGGTTCTTAGTTCTTCGCTCATTTCCACCCTAACAACGCCTTTTTCCCGAACGCCGCATCCTCTGCCATCTCCGCTAACCCCCACCTCCCCCCCAACAAAATTCCCCATCTCACATTCTCCGCTCCTTTCAACTATGCTTAGCCATTCTGCCTTTTCCTCTCGCCTTTCATTCCCATAGTCTGTGGCTTCCCCATTCTCTCGTTTCGATAGGGGACAGACGCTAAATCCCTTGGCGGTTGAGGCGCTGAGAAGCTGGCGTCTTTGATCGTTCACAAGGAGACCCGGCATCTTGACTTTACCCTTCTGGACGCAGTGCTGTCTTCTGCTCTTGGGGGGACCAGCTTGTCACCACTGCCCCAGAAACGCTCACTCCAAGCCGTTTAATTTGTCCACGTTTGTGTAGTCACAGTTTGCCAAATGAGAGCCTAATAAGCAAAGCCAATCTCCAAATGTGTGTGTCCTCGCTCATTACTAAATCGTACAGTATAACCCTGGGCAAAATGTAATAAAATGTTTCTATTTCTTGAGATTGCCTGGTCTCATCTAATCTCAGAAGCTAAGAAACGTTGGGCTGGCTAGCACATTTATTCAAAAGGTTGTCGTTTGAAGTAGAGTGTGGATCGGGCCGATTTTTTAATAATGAAAGTAACTAAGTTATATTAAAAGTTACTTTATTAACACCTCCACATACAAAATTTAAAGGAGACATATCATGCTAAATCGGCTTTTTAAAGCGTTTAACCATGTTGTAATGTTGTTCCCTCGTCAAAAAACAGACCTGGAGCAGTATTTCACTTCATTCACGCAGTTTTGAATGAGTCCTGTTTGCGTTAGGCCTGTCATGTTGAGTGCTGGGCTGGGTTTTGTACTTCCTGGTAACAATTACGTCATTGTTCAAACCCCCAAACTGTCCTCCGCATTTTTAAAGCCAATAATCCAAAATTGATCAGTTCTGAGTGTTCTGTCTCATAGCGTGGACCCAGCCACTAGGTTGCGCTACAGCCACATATTTAAATCAACGCTAACTGTTTGTTTTGTACAATGGAATTCCCTCTGTTGCCTGTAGGGGCGCTCCAGGCCAAATCCTCATCAGCCCTGACACATACTATATTTGAGTATCATATCATCTTCACAGAGGCATTATTTGAATGTATAAAATGTAAAATATCAATGCACAGACATCCTAATGAAAGATTTTAAGCCTGTTTTTGAAATTGAAATGCATGATATGTCCACTTTAATGACAACCAAGGCGTGGTTTACACTCTCGATCTGCTTCCACACGAAAACTCTGAGGTGTAAAAAAAAACCTCATTTGGCACAATGAAACCGCAGTACACGCCTTTGTCCAGCAAACGGCGTTGTGTGCGTAACACACGCTTTTGCGCGTAAAGAAAGTTTACCACAGTTTCAACTTCCTGCAAACTTTTGGTTGCGTCTTTCTGCGATGACTCTGGTGCGTCTAATGTAAAAATAAGTCATTGTAAATTATTTACAGACAGTAATTTGAGTAATTATAAACGTGAGAAGCCAGAAAGCCAAATAACTATCGATCGTGATGTAGCCAATCAGGGTTCAGACAGCGGCTGGGACGTCATCGTTCTCCGTAGTTCACACGAGGCACCGCGTCTGAAAACGGCCTCCCGCTGAGAAATGAAACCACCTACTCCAGCGTATTCAGTGGACATGTGTTGTCCTGTGACAGACACGTGCTTCCGATACCAACGTACTGCCATTTGGTCGCCTTGTAAACTACGCCCAATTTTGCCAATACTCACTTTTCTCACACGTGCAACAGTAGCATTTACAATTGTGTGGTGAAGCGTCCTCAGCTGAAAACATGACTTTTCACATGCGTTACGTCACTCCACGAGACGCAAGACGTCTCAGTGACTTGGGCAAGTAACATGAATACAATAGGAGCGCTGTTATTGTTTTCTTCCACAATTTTCAGGGGATGTTTTGGTGAACGTTTGGCGACAGCTGATGCATTCAGACAGTGAAGCTCAGTTTACTTCAGTAAACTTGGATCAGTTACATCGCCAGAGAAGCAATGCTCTGTTTGTGAACTATGTTTTTGCCTATCATTGAACTAGTATTATTTAAAATATTCATGTTGCCTACTGAAGCTGCACATGTGATGACATTGCGATCGCTTGTATTACTGGTATGAAAAAGTAATGCGTAAGATTACTCATTAGTGAAAAAAGTGGTCATATTAGAGTAACTATACTAAGTAACTCATTACTGGCATCACTGAAGAAAAGCAGATCAGACAAAATAAAACATTTAAGTTCCCTTCCCAAGGCTTACTGTCTATAGGTAAGCCAACATAGAAAGTAAAAAATGTGTATTTTAGTCTTACAGCAGTGTACGAGCAAAGCAAATGGCCTTCATCAGCGTCTTCTCTCGTCGCTACATCTGCTCTGTCTCCCCAGTGAAGGGAATCCATGTTTTCTCCAAAATATGCTGTTTAATCTACTCAAATGAGGAATTAACTTCAAATAAGAAATATGGACCGCGTGCCTACTGATTTATCATGTGCCATTTCCAAGCAATGAGTGGAAATGTAATGAAATGATCCGGTCGTTTATAATGCATGAGTGCGCGGCTTGTAATCAAACAAAATAGTGTTGTTCACTTGCCGGCGAAATGAAATAATGATGATGTTCTTCAAAATGAATGCTTTCTGGGATTCCAATACGGTAAGTAAGACTGAGTTAGCTGAACTAATCTCATTGTATGTTATATTTGATTTAAAGCATATACACAGCCCAAATTGTACGCAATGTCTTGGCATTTTACTTACTTTGCCCCGCCTTTCGACAGACAGCTTTTTGTCCGTGAAACATTAAAATGGCTTTGTGGAAATCAGCAAACAAATACAGGCTTATGAAATGCCATTCAATTCCCCATTGTTCGCAGCACACCTTAAATATTAATGCTATATTTTACAGCTAATGAAATGAAAGGAAATCACAAAACGCACCCAGGCTTCTTGAGCAAGCTATATTTTTTGCAATGGCTGTCAAAAACAGAGACAGAATACAAGTTGAACAATTCCCTCTGATCCCATTATCCTTCCCTTCCCCGAATTAAGAAGTGATATTTATTTGCGAGATGAGAAAATCCTTTTTGTATTTAACACTTTGTCTTACTTGTCAGATGTGGTGAAACAATATGAACGTTTAATGAAGGCAAGGATCCCTGTAATCCCTCTACTTAGATCTGACATTTGGTTCAATACACCCATTATGATAGCATTTAATACGAGCGTACACTGGGCTGTGTGGAGCGCACAGTGCGAATTCATCGACGACACACAGGGCACATGCGGAAGCGGCATTGGTTTAAGTCTGTGGAATTGATGTGCCCCTAAGCCAGCTTTTTTCTATGCATTGTGCCCCAACAAGAGCTTTTTCAACGGATGCGGCTGCCACTCACCAGCGTATAAGCCGGGGATCAGACTGCACGAGGTAAACACTGGCACAGAAACCCACAAACATGCAAAAAAGAAAAAAAAAAAAAAAAAAAAAACGAAGAGAGGGGATGAATAAATAAGAAGTACAAATTTTTTTCTGGCAGAGGTGGATTTTTTTTTTTTCTCTCTCTCTCTCTCTCTAGCCATACACACAAAACAACATAAACAGCCACCACTATAGAGCTAAAGGATGAGACCTGCTCGGTGTGAGGCTGCATCACGCTGGCTTAGACACAGAGCTGCACAACAGTGAGGGGATCAAACATGGAGATGAAGACGTGTGGCAGGGAAGGCTGTAAACAAGGAGAGACACTAGTCCAAACACACACACACACACACACACACGTACATATGATGCTTGGGTACAGCTGTGTCTAAAAGTCCAATCCTATGAGGTTTACTCTTACTTTGTTGCACTGTAAAAAGTTCAGTCACCACAGCTAAGGTAGGAAACCAAAGTCAAATAGATAGATGCATAGCGGCAGAATGGTGGGTCCATGTCGTTGTTTTGTTTTCAAGTTTTCTTTAAAGTGGACATGCATATATGGCTTACAACATTAGTTTGGGTGTATGTGCATTGATATTTTATGTTTTATACATTTAAATAATGTTTCCATAAGGTACGCGGTTGCTCCTAAATTAGGGCAGAAACAACTAATTGATTAATCGTCAACTAATCAATTATTGAAATAGTTAATCGATTAATCGTTACTGGGATACACAGACTCAGTCAGAGCAAGAATACTGTAAATTGGCATAAGTAGTCAAAATTGTGTATTAAAAAACTATGATGTCTGTATAGGTTATAGTTTTTTTTTGCTAAATATTTAGCTCTGATTGTCCAAATACATATGACATATGATTTATATGAGATAAATCAAAGTGGACCATAATTTGAGCAGAAAGAGGACTCTCTCACTCTCTCACAATCCCACACTGAATTTAAGAGGTTCTTATAGCTTTCAAATGAGGAATGACATGTGAATCCTGAACAAAGAGCATCCTATATATATTACCTTAAAGTTTACTCTATCAAGATGTCCTCAAACGGCGTCATGTGGCAAGTTTTAACAAATTACACTTTACATGCATCTTTTTTCCGCAAACAGTGACAGCCCTATAATACTAGCGCAAGACAGTAGAGGATTTGGCCTGGAGCACCGCCGGCAGTGGGAGTAATTTTGTAAAAAAAAATAAACTTTCTCTTTCATCCAACAATGTGGGTAGCAACTTTGTGGCGCCGCTATGTCCCCAGTATGAGCACAGAGCGGCTGAGAACCGATCCGATATGGGATTATTGGCTTTGAAAAGGTGGAGAACAATTACGCAAAGAAGAAGTCAGCATGATGAAACAATGTAAGTAAATAGGATTAATTCAAAACTGCGTGAATGAAGTTAAATGTACTCCAAGTGTGTTTTGGACAAGGGAAGAACATGGTTTAAAGCTTAAAAAAGTAAATTTTGCATGTAACGTCTCTGTTAAACTCTCTCCCACCTTCTGAGATGAATCCTAGGGACAATTTATAACAAATTGACCAAAGTGAATAGATGTGTGAGCATGTACCTGATTCTCCATGCATTCCCCATGGTTTGATGGCTATTTCATTACTAGAGTGTGCCCTGCTGAACACCTCTAGTTTATGAATAATCTATGACCCACAAACAATGTATGATGATTTTATTTGCAGAGCACGATTCATACGCAAGGCACAATTCAAAGTACTTTACATACATACAATGCAACTAAAACCAATCCATAAAGGATTACTATAAACACTAAAAACAAGACCAGCCTGGATTTGAACTTTGTCATCTTCAGAAAGAAAGCCTTTGATTCTGGCAGTATTTTTAAAAAGTAAAAAGCTGCTCATGGCGATTTATTGTGACCGTGACTTCAGGATGTTTGAAAAATGTGTTCAGATGAATTCTACAATACACCATGGAGTTACAGCTCATTAGAGCCTGAAATTAGGTGGCTTTCACAATTAATTATAGGGATACTACAAATATTTCAGTGCCTACATAGAACATTCAGCATAATGTTGTCTAGCAACATTTTTAATCAACATAACTAGTGGCCTTAATGCTGTTTGAATGGTAAAATGTTGAAATTGAATCTGACAACTATAGTATTTACTGTAAAACGCAGCATTGTCCTCGTCAAAAGCAGTCAAAGTCCCTTCCATACATTTTCTATTGTATCCTGACGCATAGCTTCTTGCTGAGTTGCCTTGTGAAGCAAAATGTTCCTTTGCTTTTGCAGTGTATGATGTTGGAGCCTCTCACTCGGTCTCTCTGTGGGAGATCCCAACATCCTTCTTAAGAGCTAAACCCTTCAGACTGTTTTCTGGCTCCACCCCACGTCACTGCGAGCGCGAGACTAACCGCTGACAACAGTGTATGCATCGCAGCAGGCCATGGAGCATTCTACTCATCCCAAAGCTCATGTCTGTACGGACGAATTACACATGCTAGTCCTCTTATCAAGCCCAGAGTTGAGATGTTGACGGAACATTAAGCTCCCCTTAAGTAGTGGCTAAATTATTCATGCATATGGGGAAAAGCAATGAATAACACATATAACATTTATATATATATATTTTTTTGTTCTTTTGTAAATCTACTATGCTTGAATTGAATGACTAGAATTAGAATAAATTTATTTGAGATACACCGAATGACAGCTAGGAACAATACACTTTAAAACTGTGGAACCTGTCATAATCGGCTAATAAAGCTGTTTTTGTAACATGCAGTGACATGGTATTTGACATTTTGTTCACATTGGCAGGTGCCTTTATGGTCCCTTGTCATCGTTTCCCATAGCAACCTGGATTTCTGTATTTTAGCAATAATTCACTTTTTCATAGTTAATAGTGGAGCCATAGCAACAGCGAATTTCTGAGAAAACGGTTGTCAGAAATTTGTTTTTTTTTCATCTGGGGGCTAGGAAAGGCAAGGTCAAGCACAAATTAACCAACGCACTAGACTTTTGTTAATATAAAGGGTTTGAGACATCACTTGTAGACATGAGTGCATCTCTTCAAAATGGTTAATGTTAATGAAGACCTTCGTTATGAAATAAGGCTGCAGATACAGATGTCCTTGTGTTGGCTCCCTGTCCACTTAAAGAAAAAAGTGTTTTCAAGGAATCGTTGGTAAAACATTCCTGACATCCCGGGCATGCCTTACCTGCAATTCGTTCTAGTTTAGACTTTGTTTGTTGCTTTATAATGAACACAATTAATCAAGCTTAGATAATGTATTGAGATCAATCAGTCAATTTATTTTTGTAACGCCCAATATCACAACGGAGGAGTCATCTCAAAGGTCGGTATGGACAAAAACAAATCAAAATCAGACATCAAGAATGATCAAAATGAGTCACACACAAATGAAATGTCACAACCAGATGTACTGTCCCGTAAAGAAGTAAATCG
>OMNZ01090002.1:6739-28095 GCA_900303255.1 Lesueurigobius sanzi | reverse complement strand
TAAAAGCTCCTCTTCATGATTTCTCCTGTTCTGAAACAACGACAGAGCAAGGAAAGTTAGGAATAGGGCTGGGTACCGTTAAACAATACCAGTACAGTGTCGAAAAAATAATGAAGGTACTACCGGTATCGAAAAATAAATAAATTGGTACTGAAAATTGGTACCGAAAAAATATTTATCGTTAGAAAGCAAATTTGTCTTCCTGGTGGGTCTGAGACTGCACTAAAGAAAGGGCTAAGGTGTTTCAGCTCAAATAAATTATAAAATCACTAAAAGAAACAGTATTTTATTGAATAAATGATCATTATTGTTCTGTTTTATGGTTCTACAACAAAACTAAAATCAAGCACGAGGATAAATAACTCGATTTGAGAATATTAGTCTTGTTTAGAGCAGTTTTGACTAGATTAGGCACATTTACTACTGTCATCTAGATTATTTGGTTTATTTCAGACAATTTTTACTGATTCTAAGGTAATCTCACTTGAATTAGGAAAATAAAACCAACCCAAAGACCAATTTTTTTTACCCCATTGGTAAATTAATTTGAATAAAAAAGGAACTAAGTAGAAATCTATTGAAGCAAGTCAAAACAAGTGGTTAGAATTAGGTCAAATGAGCCACTAAAACAGCTCAAATTTAGATAAATAAGATGAATTTGGGTCATTTAACCTTCTAGATATTTACTTTTTTGTGTAGATGACCAATAATTTAGTATAGGTATCGAAAAAGGTATCGTTCAGGTATCGGTATCGTAAACCAAGTATCGTTAAAGTACTAGTATCGAAAAAACATGAAAGGTACCCAGCCCTAGTTAGGAATGAGCTTGGATCTTGCTTCCTCTTCCGTTAACGAAACAAAAAATAAGGATTACACTGGAAAAAGCAAACTAAAAATGAGATCCCTTTTTGCAGTGTACAGCCTTCAAACTCTCAAAGCGGCGCAGTAACGTACCTCTTGCTGCTGCTTTAGAGAAACAGAAGTGGCACATTTTTCTCCAGCTCCAAACACAGACATAAATCAGGCGGCTCTGGGGGGGGGGGACGGATGACACGGATAATTCCCAGAGGGCCACAGGAGCCCGTGTGTAAAGTGATATGTCGGACATGTGTGCGTGGACATGGACTAACAGTGCTGTTGTTGAGAATGTCTTCACTGAGCGCCGATGACATGTGCTGTCCCCGTTCGTAATAATGTCGAGGATAAAGGAGTCGTCAATGCAACTGTCAGGTGTGAAGGGGCCAGCGCTGGTGGTGGTACAGCAGGTGGAACAGACTCAAAAGAGAAATATGAAGAAGTTCAGGTAAAACACGCTGTAGTGTGGATATAGACCAGTGACGTATTCAAAATAGCCTTTTTTGAGATTTAAACCACGTTGTAATGTTGTTCCTACATCAAAACAGACCTGGAATAGCACTGTATTATTTAAGCTCATTCATGCAGTTCTGAGATGATACTGTTCACTTTGGTCATTTCTTCCTGGATACGACTCTTGGTTGCGGTTCCTTACAACGCTTCGATTTGTACTTGTACTACTCATTTTTGAAGCCCAAAATCTAACATTGCATAGGTTCCAAGCGATTCTTTGCTCAAAGTGTGTACATAGCAGTGCAACAGAATTGCTAGCCAGGTTGCAAAGTTATCCCCACTCCTGCCTAAAGGGGGGAGCTCTCGGCAAGAGCACAATCGATACAAGGCAATTCAAAGTGCTTCACAATTTCATAAAATTACAAGAAGACGGAAGAAATTTAAAGTCTATTCTCTGAGCGACTGAAGCCAGTGCAGAGACCTGAGCACTGGACTAATATGGTCCTATTTCCTGGTTCTAGTCAGGACTCGAGCAGTACTTTTTACTCAAATTTTAATAGTTCCACACAATTACAAGATCTATAAAAAAAAACAGTGGGGCACATTTTAAATTATCCTTATGCTTTACGGCTAGAAAATAAATAATTATGCTGTATAAGTGTAGTTCAGGTACCACTACTGCAAAGTATCATTAAAGTACTGCTATAACATAACCAGGCCATCTGCAAAAATATTAATGGGAAAAACATTGAAACATCACAAAATGTCCTGTTTTCTTGTCTCTGTCTTTCCACTAGACAACATCATCCTGTCAACATGAACAGAGCTCCCAGTGTCCTCCTCCCAAAGCGCTGACTAACGTCTCTCCTGGACTTTCGAGCTCTTCTCTCTCATCAATCACTCTGTCACTCACACTCAGAGCCGAGCAGCAGGGGTTCAGCCATGTTTATGGACATATACGCAGAAAGCGCTGGGCCCTAGCTCGTACTGGGGACTTCTATTACATGATGCTATCTTCTTGTTTGTGTTGCTTGGCTGCCTGGAAGGTTTTCTCTGCGATTGCCAAGCTCCGATCGCTCCCATGTACAGAGCCCGCCTAACAATGACATCAGAGGAGGAGGTTTTCGGGGGCATCCTTGTTGTGCGCATGAAATAAAGTCGAAGAAAGTGGAGCTCGTTTCTGTTCAAAGTTGGAAACGAGCCATAAAAAATGAGAACTGAACAACCTATAGCCAGGATTATGACTAAAGCAAGTGGATCTATGTGACTGTTTACTTGGATGCACCCAATATTTTGTGATTGGACTGAAGAGTGAATTGGGATGGTTAAAAAGCAAATGCTTGTCAGTTAAAGAAGACAGATAATGCAAAGTAACATTGTCACCTCTTCAAAAACTCCACTGGTTGACCTTCTCTGGTTTCGGTGCTTCAATCTGTACTTCCCGGCTACAATTGTGACATTGCTCAAAGCCGAAACGGTCCTCCGCATTTTTTAAGCCCACGATCCAACATTGGATCGGTCCTGAGCCGTTCTGGATTCTAACCACCAACTCTCTAGTTACAAGACGACCCAATCTACCAATTGTTGCCCCAAATGTAGAATGTGATTTCGATTTGATTGGTTGATAAGGGGGCCACTGTCAGCCTTGGAGGACACTTTTAAGACGTGCTGCCTTCGTAGAGCCAACACTGATTTTGGGAGATGTGACAAATCCTCTCTGTGCATGTCTGGGAGACGATATAGGGGCATTAAGAACAGTTTGTGCCTAGAGCAATTACAGAAATGAACTCACAAAAGTCGTAAAAATGTGCAATACGTCTTCTGGGGAGTATTGATGTTGATGTGGGGTGTTGATGGAAATGTGTGAGTACGCTGTGTTCACCTTATAGAATTTCAGCTTTCAATACAACTTCATGGGTTTAACCGGTTTTGAAGGAAATTTCCAAAAAGGAATTTGACAAATATTTTCTCTAATCATTCCTTTTATTTGATAGTGATTGGATTCACAAACCTGCCATATTATTCTTATGGTGGAAAGTCCTTTCTACTGGCCAACATCACGCACATGTTTATTGAATATTGTTACCACTTTTGGACATCTTCATGAGAAATTAATTTGACCTTAGTTCATATGTGCTGACAGAGGAGACATTGAACTTTGTGCTTTGACTCAGGAATTACAGAGAAAACTGCAATAAACTAAGACTAGAAATCTGCCATAGTTACACCAAAGTATTTCCAGCTGCCCTCCACCTCAATTTAAAACAATAGGCTTTTTAGAATGTTGTGATGTCACTTGAATGCAACCTATTTCATGAACACTGCAGCCCCCACCGGATAAAGAGCCTCACGACACATTTCCGTGATGCTTTCTCTCCGTGATGGATGAACTGATGCGCCGCGTTAGACAAGAGATGCATAAAAAAAAATCCCAAAGTCACCGTTCTTAAAGGCTTTATGCCCTGAACAATGGCAGGTCTATGCGAGGCCGAGGGTGGGGCAGAGTGTGATGGGCGTGCGAGGAGCCACAGAGGTGAGAGGGGCCAGCACCCATGCATTCCTCTGGGCCTCTCGGAGAACAAGGAGAGGGACATGTCAGGAGTCATGTTGTCTCATGCTCGACACGCACTAAAGATCCAGCGTGGCCTCTTTAAACAGGCACTTAACAAAATGACCAGCGCTGAATGCACATGTCGCAGGAAGACGTAAAGTCGCTGTGATTGTGAACATGTTTTTCCAACTTTATTGCAAATTTACAAGGATGAATGACGAAAAGTCTGCGTCGAAGCACGTTGGCGATGCAGGTAATTAACCTCAACCTGTTTTGTAAGTTTTCATCTACCATAACTTGACGTTTTCAGTTCAGTGAGAACACCTCACCTCAGTTGCCTAAAAATGGGTTCCACTGTAAAGGCATACAGTAGGCTTTTTTTTTTTTTAAACTTTTGCTTCCTTTCACCATAAACTGTCTGATAAAGCCTCAGGACCCATGAAAAACCTGCACATATTGGATCTATAGCAGTGGTTCTCAACTGGTGGGTCGGGAAACAAGTGGGTCACAGAACCATTTTCAGTCGGTCGTGAGCCTTTGCCAAATTGATCTTTCTTTTGGTAATATTTGATAGGAAGAATAATAATAATCAGTGCTTAAATCAATAAAAGTCTGCAAAGGATGTTTGCATTCTGATATTAAATGCAAATAAATAATAATTATATTAGACATTGATGTCTGATATTGATTTGTTTTTGTCCATACCGACCTTTGAGATGACTTCTGTTATGATATTGGGCGTTACAATCAATCAATCAATCAATCAATTTATTGATAATAATAAACACATCATTTTTAAGCTTAAATGAATATTTGTGGGTCCCAACTTGTCTTGATACACTGAAGGCAGGTCCCGAAGCTGCACCACTTAAGAACCACTGGTCTATAATGTGTTTTATGTCCAAGAGATTAAATGAATGAGGTCAGGACTGGAGGCAAAGCAGTTAGATGTTCAGCACAGCATTATGGAATGGCAGGAGCAAAGATAGACCATATAGTCATTCCGTACTTTAATTCCAGGAGTCCTGGTGAGCGTATTTGTAAAGGGCTAGAAAAGAAGATGGAAAGTTATCTACACTGATGTAACCTTGCGCTGCAAGATGAATTGTCACGAGGTCTGAATTTTCTGTCTCACAACAAATCCATCTTGAAAGACTCCAACTGATAGGCCCTTTTTGTAACCAGCAGTGGTTCGGACCAATGTCATGCTTGCTGTGTGGCTGGGGGCGGGATATGTACGACAGTCAGTAGCGCACAGCCTCGGCAAAACAAACATGGCTCCATCTGAGGACTTGATGCCGTGTTCAACAAGTTACAAAGCTAAAAAAAACACACCCAGTTGAGTTTTGAGCTTCTCGTGCACGTCAGAGTAGTCTGGGAATCTTCCACGAGAATAATTTAAAATACCGCAAAGCCAGCTTCTACAATGCTCCTCCTATTTACCACAAGCTCCTCCCACAGCGCTACATAAACAGGAACCAGTACCCTCCTTACATCTTGATCTTGATCAGCTTATACCGCCTTTACAGAGCACAGATAGGCAAAAGTATCACTATTACGAAACAACATGCTGCAGTTGGCCCTGATATGACGCTACATCCACAGAGGTTGGTTTTGGAGGGGACCGAGGGGTAAAGAGGTTTAGGAACAGTGTGTATGTCGAAAAGATAGATAGACAAGTGTGTGACAATGAGCAAAATGTAAATTTTCTTTACCCTTGCTTCAAGTTATTTTAGCCCTAAATTCAAATACAAATACAACTGCAAATCTTATCAACGCCACATCTTAAACATCCGTATTGTGCCTTCACTGCAAAAAAGTAATCTAGAAATGAACACAATCTATGATGATGATGATGATGTCACCCGATCCCTTTTGTTATTTTCCAGTGGATTGGTCCAAATTTGGGACGCGATCTTTCAGCGAGACTCGTCTGTTGGAAATGGGCCGCAGAAGGTGAGGCCTCGGAGGGGACCGTCTGATGAAAGACACCACCTGGAAACCCTCAGCCCCATCCCATATTAGGACAAGAGCCTGCGAGGGGGAAAGAAGAAAAAACACACAACACACACGCAAAAACTGGCCCCGGCTCCGCAGTTTAAGAAGGTCAGACTAACTTACAACGAAATAAAAGCGAAAGCCTGATGTGTTAAAAGTTTATAGGGCTGTATTTGTCAGAAGGGGCACAGCAGAGCCAGCTCATTCTTTTGCAATGACCGAAAGGTTCTTCGCTGAGTCGCATTCCACCTCTACTACTACAATATTATGGCAACAACAACTGCGACAATAAGAAAAAGGACAGTGGTGCTGCAATGTTCTTTACTTGCAAGTCAAAATTGCTCAAATTAAGGCCAAATACACCTACTTTGAAGTAGTATTTTAACCTAAGTATAATGTTTTTGTAATGTAACATACAGTTTTTATACTTCAAAGAAAGTTCCCTGATAATGGTTCATGACCCACTGAAAATTGTAAAAGTACAGATACTACTGGTCTAATTTTACCAATGTCTGTTCTTGGTCTCAGATTTTACAAAATAGTATATATTTGTTTGTCAAATGTAGTGGAGTAAAAGGAATAAGTCATAACAAAAATACAACTAAATGAAGTACAGATCCTCTACTTTTCCACTTCTACGTTTGGTCCCAACCCACCAGTTGAGAACCACTGTTCTAGTATTTGCTCTAATCCTGATAATTCTGTCTCTGTATAGTCCAGATTTAGCCCTTCTTAAATCATGGTTCAGCCCAGATCCACCTTTTGATCCAGGTTTAGTTCTAGATTAGCCTATATTCATGAGGATTATTTTCAGTCCCAAACCTAGATTATGAAAGATTGCATCATCAAAAATGTCCTGCCTAAAAAACAATAGCATTTTGTTTCACTAAAAATCACTGAAAGCAAATGTGAAGGAAAGCTTAAATTCACAACTGGAAACTTCAAAATAAAAGCACACAAAGGCACATTTCAAAACAAAAGTGTGCGTCAGACCTGTGTTAAACATTTAAAGGACTGTAATTGTCCTCACTACAGGCCTGCTCAGCTCATTCTTGGGCCTCTCTCTCTTGAATGAAGTCACATACCACACTTTTACTCCAAAAGTCTTGTGGCGTTTTTCGAGGAGGAGGAGGAGGAGGAGGAGGATCACAATGGAAAACGCACAATCACTACAGCTGTGTTTCATTACCGCGCCTGACCGAAATTATTTACACCGCTGCTTACTGGAAATATGGAGAGAGAGAGAGAGAGAGAGAGAAAATAGACAGAGGTGAAGAGAGAGGGAAGAGGGGGAGAAAGCGAGAGAGGCCAGACCGAAGCAGGGGTGGAGGGGTTAGGTTACTACTCCAGATTTACGTCAGAGCCCTGTGCGGAATGACAAGATACAGCCCGACGCAGAAACAATCAGCTTTTCATTTAGAGCTTTGTGCGCACGGACGTTCATTTAAGCAATAATACATTTAAAGGGTTTGGCAAACTGTAAAATAAACAAATCAAGCATATCAGCAGTATCAGCAGGGGCTACAAGTGGATAGTAATAAAACTCTAGAATGCAGGGGTTTTTTTTTTCCATGGAGAACCAAACTAGGCAACAGAGGGCCAAATTAGCGGGCAAAGGGCCAAACGCAATACCGTTTCACATGTAAAGACCAAATTTGAACAGCTGTATCTTTTAACTCATTGACTGCCAATGACGTTTATAGAAGTCAATTGGTTTTTTGATGGGGCAGGGTGGAGAACGATCTGACGGAGCTTGTGTACAAAAATCAGGGCTCTAGACAGAAAGGTACTGATTCTGTACATGTCAAAATTCTGAGGGAGAAAGCGCCCCAGCTGTGGGTCTTGAAAAAACAGTGAAAATCCTGAAAAACGTCTGTATGGGAGACACTGATTTGAAAACGGCTGGCAGTCAATGAGTTAATATCCTGGAATTACTGTGTGCTTTTGAGTAGGACATGCTGTTTTGGCATTCTACTACACCAAATACCAAATAAATACCAAAAACTAAACTAAATACAAATAAATCTAAGCACCATCTCGATCTGATCTATCCTTCGATGCCTCTGGGGGCGACTGCAGGGCGCTCAGGGACTCATCTCCAGATTTCAATTCAGGCATACTGGTCAGAATCACATGGCTGGAGGATTAAGGTTTGTGCATGGTTTTAGTGGTACAGGGGAAACCAGAGCTCCCGGAGATCTTACTCCACATAGAAAGGTACTTGTAGTAATAGTGTCGTTCTTATAGTCAGACCTGTGTGTTTATTTCATACCTTGATGGTTTCTGTCACTTCTGCTGCTTCCTCCTAAGTGTCACGTGATGTTGCTGTGACTGCTCAGCTGATTTATACAGTTTTTGGCGCAGTCACCTCCTGGATTGGGACAATGCTCATGTCATTGGCAAAGAGAGTACCATGTACCAACTCTCTCACACTTGGGACACAGTTCTGAAGAAGTCGGACAGCAGCACTGTAAAACTGTAGACACAGACACGCCACATCAAGGGAAGACAGTAGAAGCAGCAGAAGCGGCCGAAACTGTCAAGGTAAATAAACACACAGGTCTGACTATAAGAAAAACACAATCATCGTTATTAGAAGACCTCACAAACCTATTTGGACTATTAATGGCTAACTAATGGCCATGGTTGACTTTATTGTCAGGATATCTGGTAAGAGAGAGTTACACGCAATGCCAAGGCCACGCATGTGCGCTCCAGCTTTACCACTGAGTCACACAACAGCATGAATTGCCAGGGCCACCATATGCTTCTTGTTTTCTTTTCCTTTTCCATATGCTCTTCCTTTTCCCGGATCTCCAAAGTAAATCACATGCCTCCATACGTGAAGCATGTTGCGTATATTGATTTGGCCTTTCATACAGGTTTGAGACTGGCCCCAAAAAGTACTACAGTTTGTGACTCCTTGCCGCTGGATTAACTCCACTCCTCTCATTTTAACAGATGGCTCGAGCACAACTAAAATGACTGATAATTCCCCTTTGTGCGAAGGGTCACGGAGCCTGACAGCTCTCGATATTAGCGCTGGTGGTGGGGATCGCAGAGCTGTAATTACAGACAGAGGGAGTCCCGTTGCTATGTAAACATCGCTGCTCTCCCTGCTCTGGGCCTGTGCGCTCTGGGCCTGTGTGCTGCTTTGGCCCGGGCCGCTGCAGCACATCTGGGACGCCGTGGGTTTGGCAGGACCCCGGAGCGTGGAGGGCGTCTCGTCTCCTCCCCGTGTGCCAACCCCTCGACTCACGTTTCACTGTTGCACAAGACTGAGGGCTCCGGCAGCAAGTCCCTTATGAGGTTTTGGACCAGAGAGGGGAGAAGCTGTCAAAAAGGCCCAGACCAAACGTATCAAGGCAGAAAAGCCAGTATTTAGTGACTTACTCTAAAAAAAAAGGGTTATTTAACATCTCTTTTGTCTGTGTTTCATAACTTAAAGCTGCACTACACTGCAAAAAGTTAAATAGTTGCAAGAAATCTGCCAGTGGTGTAAGTTTTTTACACTTGCAGGGAGACACTACAGGCAAAAGTCAGGTTGTGGGCTAGTAGTCTCTTAACATACATACAAACCTTCACCTGGAAACAAATAAATTGCCAAATCTTCGCAATGAGGTGTTCTATTATTGCACTGATTCAACGTTTCTCCAAAGATACACAGCAAATTCTAACTTCAAAGGCCACTTTCTTCCAACAACATCTCCACTTTAGTAGCACCTACTGCCATCCAACTTTCCAGTCTTGTACTTAACTACTGTATATTCTGATTTCTGAAGGTTTGTTCAGAGGGAATTTTCAATATTTAACTCCTACCCTAGTTATTGAGTTTAGAACCCCAAAAAACAAGGCAAAATTTGAACTTTTACAGATTTATTCACTAATTGCTCGATTTTTTTTAATTTTCTAAACAGGATATCCAAAATCCGCTCAGATCAAATCTCTGTAACTAATATATCAACAAAATAAAACCACAGATTTAAATCTGGCTTTGTCCATTATTTAGATTTCGGCACCAAATAAAAATAACAATATTAAAATAACAACAACAAAATAATAAATATGAGAATAGAATAAAGAAATAAATCTGGATGGAGGTTTTTTGTCCAAATCGTGTAGCCCTAAGGAAAGTGTTTTGAGCTCTTGAGGATACATACTTAATAATAATCAGAGGTGTATTAAAGGAGACATGTTATAATGTTGTTCCCTCACTTATTTCACTTCATTCACGCAGTTTTGAATTAATCCTGTTGGTTGCGTTGGTCCGTTCATGTTGACTTCTGCAGCGCTTTGTTTTCTACTTCCTGGAAAATGTAATCATTGTTCATTCCCCCAAACTGTCCTCCACATTTTTAAAGCCAATAATCCAATATTGGATCAGTCCTGAGCCGTTCTGTCTCATAGCGAGGACGCAGAAACTCCATCGCAAGTTTCTTTTTACCATGTGATTCCCACTGTTGGCTGTAGGGGGCGCTCCAGGCCAAATCCTTATCAGCTCTGACACACTGGCATTATGTGAATTTATAAAATGTAAAATATCAATACACAGGCATCCTAATGAAACACTTTAAGCCTGTTTTTAAGATTTATATGCATGATACGTCCAACAAAACAAAAGAAAGTGTGTGGCCTCATAATCAGAACATCAAAATCCAAAGATAGAAAAAGATCTGAAAGTCTCCTCATAAGAAGTCCATGTACCACGCCGGTTGCCCTTTGAAAACCGCTGAGATGGAGCGATAGAGAGACAAAACCTTTGGGGGGGAAAACATTACAATTGGTTTTGGCCGCACAATGACTGGAGTCTGCCAAGAGCACACAAAAATGCAGACGGAGAGAGGGCTGTTTACTTTAATGTGAACGTTTGGTTTTAAAAAAGAGCCCCATTTAAAAACGTATGGACTTCAGACTGAGGGCCTCTCGCTCTGAGTCCGCGCAAAGTGCTTTGTTTGACTCAAACTCAGACTATACAATGGAGGAGCGAAAGACAGATTTACACCAACGCGGCTACCTACATTAGTCATAGTTTCATTAAGACACCAAAATTGGGCTTGTGTTTTTGGTCAAGTGAAAAAGATAGAGTTATTGAGCTTCAGGCAACTTGTACAGACTTTAAGTTTTGATAAGGGGATGAAGAAGAGCCTGAGGTATCATTGGAACAAATTTAGAATGATGTGCGCAATATCTTTCACCTGATTCTCTTCCTGGCTTATAGATGTTTGTGGTGAACAGTTTTACTCTGGGGTTTAGTCCTGGTGTTGTAGTGGTTTAGTCTTGGTTAAGTCCTGTTTTAGTCTTAAGTGTCAGTTTTGACATGTTTCCCTCATGGTTTAGTCCTGGTTTGATCCTGGTTCAGTCTGTGATATTGGTTTATTTCTGATTGGGTCCTTGAGTTTAGACCTGGTTCAGTCCTCCTGGTTTAGTCCTGGTTTAGTCCAGGGTAATCATTGCTTCATTCTGTCCCTGGTTTAGTCCTTTTTAGTGTGGTCCTGGTTTAGATCTTGGTTTCAGTCTCTGCTTTAGTCCGGTTTACTTCTTGGTTTAATCCTGATTTAGTCCAGATTCAGTCCGTGATATGTTCCAATTTTAGACCTGGCTTAGACTTGGTTTTATCCTTGTTTAGACATGGTTTAGTCCTAGTTTAGTCCTAGTTTAGACCTAGCAAGTCCTTGTCGAAGTCTGAATAGTGGTTTTTGTCTGACTCTGAGCGAGCCACCACCAGCCCGGGCCTCGTGCCGCCGCTATAACCAGCATCCTGCCCTCAAAAAATCCAATCTGGCAACCCTCCCGCACAACTTTAAATGTCACGGACGAAACCAAAGTCTGCTCCGCGCTCCGTCCAACCGCCTCCGAAAACTGGCAACCGGCAATAACAACCTGACCTCGAAACGTTCGGAGTGGAAAAGTATAAACACGGAGAGAGGAGAGAGGAGAGAGTGAGGCTTCAGAAGTTGAAATAATGGACGTCAAGGTGTCTTCGTCTGGCTTCTTAGAGTTATACGATCACATTACAGCAAAGAGTAGGCCCGAACAGGCTAATCTAAACATTACGTAACGGCTTTTTGACACGTTGAGAGGGCTGCAGCGAGGTTTACACAGATGTATACGTGTTAGAAATAGAACAAAGGCGAGTCGGGCGTTGAAATATTATGAGATAGACATATAGGGGTTCTTTGTTCTGTTTTTTTTTTGGGGGGGGTGAGAGGGGATTTAAAGCTAAACGGTAGGAGTGTAACAATTCATTCATTGACGTAAAATACTGACTCCCGTTCCTACAATCCAATTACGCAGATAGGAACTAGATAGATAGAGTTGGGTGGAGATTGTAGACATTTTTTGCCACTCACTTTGGAGGTTGTCTAAATTCCTAGACTACTTTATTCTTGCAGAATCTTTGCAGCTATTTTGTTTTAAGCAGGGATCTCCAATCAGTAGCTCCAGACTTTCTACATTTCATGATAAGTTTAGATTTTATTTTTGTTTTGAACACATTGAACATACTATACAAATGAATATAGAAAATACTGAGAATAAAGAAGAATAATAAAGATGAATGTATAAGTACTGTAGCTCTCTGGGGCTGTGCGATTTGGCCAAAAACTACAATCTTAGTGATGTGACGTTCATGGCAGAGTGTATTGCATGTTGTCTGTCGTTTTGTATTTTCATATAAAAGTAAGTCATTTTAAGCAAAAACAGATCAACATTTTTTGGCAATGAAATCTAAATAATGGCTAGAGGTTAGATAGGTTTCAATTATGGTTTAATTTTGTTGATATATATTATATACCCCCCTCTTCGAACCGCAACCTTGTCGGGGTGGAGGGGTTTGAGTGCCCGAATGAACCTAGGAACTCTGTTGTCTGGGGAGTTATGCTCCTGGTAGGGTCAAACAGGTCCTCGGCTACGGGTCAGACCAGGAGCGAGACCTTGATGAGACCATCAAGGCCGGATTCGTCGCCCAGAGGTGAGGGAGCGTTATGAGGCTGTCCTCCCGTGGACCCACCACCTGCATGAGGAGCCATAAGGGACTGGTGCAGTGTGATCTGGGCAGCAACAGCTAAGCGGAAGAAGATGGATGGACATTATATACTGTATAAAGTATTAGTGAATAAATCTTTAGAAATTCTAATTTAGTCAACTTTTTTAGGGTTCAAAACTCAATAAATCAGGCTAAGAATTAAATATTGAAAAATCTCTTCAAAATATTCCAAGACTGGAAAGAGTCTATAGGAGTTACTGAAGTACAGATGTTGTCGCCGCAATGTGAGAAAAGTGCATTTTGAGAAAATGTTCCAAATAACTATATGTTTCCCATATAGTTTTATGGAGTAATGTTGAATAACAGAGAAATAATTACAAAAATTAGGTTGTTATTTGTTTCCAGGTGAAATTTTATGTATTAAGAGGCCCAAAACATGGCAATACTGCCTTTGCTCTGCCCGATCCCAGCAGAGCTCGGAAGCTAAGCAGGGCAGGGCCTGGTACTTGGTTGGGAGACTGCTGGGGAAATAGTGTAGTGTGTGAGTGAGTGTTGGTCAGAGGGGCCGATGGCGCAGATGGGCAGCCTCGCTTCCGTCAGTCTACCCCGAGGGCAGCTGTGGCTACACCGCCAAGTATGGAGTTATTGAATACAGGTTTATACAGGTAGCACAAAGTCGAATTGAATGCTTTTTAATACCATTTCAATGCCCAAATACAAAATTCTTCATGCTACAAACGCCACAAATCAGTATATATTTAATATTAATTTCCATATGCAATAGAAAATTTGATACAACAGACAACTTTTGACCAGAAATACAGTATGACTTCTGCCAAAACTCCAGTCTAGATTCTAATTTTTGCATTTTTGACAAACTTATGCTGTAAAATGAGTTGAGCAATGTCATTATTTTCCAAGAACTTTTGATTTAATCTCAGTTTGATTTCTATTTAATGCTGTTTAATGACATTCAAGGCCTTATTTCTGACACAATTCATTTAATGACTTAATGCCCCGCGGAAACATAATGCCATGTAAAGCCTCTTTGAGTGTCCAGAAAAGTACTATATAAAACCAATGAGTTTTGCCTGCAGTGCCTCCCCTTAAAAACTTTTCCTACGATGAAAAACTCCTGACTGAGCACGTACACAAACCAAACGGGTTACATAACCAAACAACAATGAATGTTTTCACAAATTAAAGGTTTCTACAGCAGAAATGACATGTTCTGGACTGTTTTAAAAGTGTATCAATAACGTCCAGGCCTCTGTCAAACAAACTCCACACATTTTTATACCAGAATCCAATCTTGCGGTTAACCAGGGCCATTTGAACTCCTCTCCGTCCGCCATGACTGGCCGCCAGCGCGCTTTGGAGGAAAGGGCACTTGGCCGACCCGCTGTAAATATATGTGTCCCCTGGTGACGCGCTAAAACAATGCGCGGAGCCCGATGGGGGAGAATTTGGAGGAAAACTTTCGACGTGGATGCATTGTGTCCCAGATCCTGGCATTGTGGCAGGGGTGATGTTTGCGTTGCCCACTCCATTGTGCGGACTCGAAAACCACGCTGGCCCCCTTCGAATGTTGCGGCTTAGGTCTCGGGAGAGTTTACAGTTTTGAGATAATGACTGGTGGAGACGGCCGGGCTGAAAGTTTTGGGAAGCGGCCTGGATGTTTCTGCAGCTACAGTGAGCGAGTTTCCTACTGGGTGATTACTGCTGCGCTGCCACGGACAATCAACAGAGGACGGAGGAGATTAAACACAGGACTTGTTTCAAATCCACACTTTTGTCAAACAGCCACTAGGGATTACTTTGATATAAGAATGAATTGTTTTCACCGTTTGTATCGGGGGTGCTCCAAATGCGGCCCTCAGGTGAATTTTTGCCGAGTTGGCACGCATCTCCAGAGACGGTGCTTTTTATTGCAACTTCAATAACTATACAATACATAAATACCTGTAATCACGTCAAAGATTCTTCAGTCTTCATCTGTACATAGTCTATACTTGAAGTGTAGGACGTTTCGATCTTTTTCCAAAGATCTTTGTCAGCAAATGATGACTGGACATGCTCGTGGGTCATTCGCTGACGAAGATCTTTGGACACAGATCGAAACGTCCTACACTTCAACTATATCCATAGACACTCTGTATCAAAGACGCATCACACAGAGAGCAATAAAATCACCTCAGACCCCACTCACCCTGCACACCACGTGTTCACACTCATGCCCTCTGGGAGGCGCTACAGGTCCATCAGCCAAATCAGTCAGATTCAAAAACAGTTTTTCCCCATAGCCATACGGACTCTAAACCGTATGCGCTAAGTAACCTGTTTGTACTGTATTGTATTTGTACATGTGACCGTTCTGTATGTTTGTAACTGACGCAGGAGATGTGAGCATGATGTGCTGTACCGGAAACAAATTCCACCAACTCTGTGGTGTGGCCATTAATAAATGAGTGAATGAAATGAATGAATGAACTCCTGTACGACTGAGAACCTACACAGACCTCTAATCAAGGTCACTTTATCAATCAAAACCACATGACAGTAAACATCTATTTCATTTCATTTTGTAGTCGGTTCAATCACGTTCTTTTCTTCTTTTTGAATCACATTATTTCATTATTTCACATATAAGTCTAATAACATACAGTTGTGCTCATATGTTTACATTCCCTGGCAGAATGTTTGATTATTTCTTGGAAATTGGCAAAGAGAATATGAATGAACACAAAAACGTTATATTTTACTCATGGTTAGTGGTTGTGTAAAGCCATTTAGTGTCAAGACGAACATAAACTACCCAAATGTCCTCGATCAAAAATTATCTTTTCAGAGAGTCCTGTATTTCAGCCGAAGTTATGTGTCTTTTTCTGCCAGTTGATGCTGATCATGTCAAGTTTAGATCAAGGACAGAGTCATTTCTGCCGTCATTATGCTTTGAAAAGAGTGAGCACAGTTGTTTGACAATAAATAGCTCCACACAACCACTAACCATGAGTGAAAAAAGTCCTGCTGTATGTAAACCTATAAGCACAACTGTCATTGAAAAGGAGCACAAAGAAGATGACTCTTATAATGGGTGCCCCTTTCTCCAAAACGTCACAACAAAATATACATATACTTTTTAATTTTTATTACTTTTTATATTTTATTATATTTATTTTAATCTGCGATTTGTCTGCGACAGTGGCGCAGGTGGTAGAGTGGGTCGTCTCATGATCGGAAGGTCGGGAGTTCGAATCCCGGCTCCTGCAGGTGCAGACTGTCGTTGTGTCCTTGGGCAAGACACTTCACCCGGTGCCTATGTGTGAGTGGTTGGTGGTGGTCGGAGGGACCGTTGGCGCAGATGTGAGCAGCCTCGCTTCTGTCAGTCTACCCCAGGGGAAACTGTGACTACAATAGTAGCTGACCACCATCAGCATGGAGTGAATGAGCCCCCTCCCTTTCATGTGTGAAGCGCTTTGGGTGTGACTATGTCATATGAAAAGCACAATACAAATAACATTCCCTTTCCCCATTCCCTTACAAAATATTCACTTCAGATTGCACAGACACACGTACTTGTTCTATAATATACTTGGCTATACTTTGCTATACTTCTATACAGTATTTTATATTCTGTTCGATTTCTTAAGTTTTTTCAATTGCCCAAAAGCCAAAAAAAAAAAAAAAATCACCTCTGTGTCAATGTTATGGCCTTAATCACCCATAATCACCAGTGTCCACCACATCCTCAAAAATCCACCCATTTCTGGTCACTATACACACACCACAACCCCGAGCACCAGTCGGCTTCATTCTTAGTGGCGTCCAAGAGAATTTGCAAACCACTACCGCAATAATTAATGGCGATATTCCAGCGGCACGCCTCGATGTTCCATATCATTGGGTTACAACATATTCTTCACAGCAATAGACAACGCCGCGAAGTTCGGCATTAGACAATTTGAGAATCCATTGAATTGAATCCTGGCATTCTCGTCTAATCGAGGGATTAAAGCTGTCGGTGCATTCTTAAGGCTTAATCCGTGTATCCTTGATATAAAAAGGCACTGCCCAAGAAAGGCACGCTGGGAGACTGGGGAAAATCCCTGGGCATGGGCTAAGTTTGTAACATTAGGCAAGGCTAAAAGTTGCTGCATCTAAGTTTGTACCACAACAACTAGTACAACAATAACAACAACAAAGAAAGTTGAAAATTAGCAGTATCCATATGATATGGCCATTATTATACTGTACCTACTATAATTAGTTGAATTAAGACATTTACATACTTACTCCTTATATGCCTTGTAATACATTGACAATGAACAGTGGTGGAAGAGTACTCAAAATTTGTACTCAAGTAAAAGTACAGTTACATGGCTAGAATTGTACTCAATTATAAGTAAAAGTACAGCTGTTAAAATGTACTCAAATACAAGTACAAATACTAGTTACTAGTTACTTTTCAACGCTATTTCAGTTGCATCCGATCAGCCCTTAAATAAAACTGGATAAACGGAAAGAAAAATTATTTGTAACTTTTCTTCTTAAACAGTTAACTGTTTCATTTGTGTAAGATAATATGTGACTGTAGTTCTTAATGTCTGACAAGTGTTGTATTAGCACAGATTAACAATAAATAAATACACCTAATGGGCTGTAAGCCTTTTGTTAGGCACAAGTCTCCGAGTCCTAGTTCAGCTCAAATGGCAGTTCATGATGAACAACAGCCCTATGTCTCATATCATATTTACCAATTAGCCAACTTTCAACTACCACTACCACTATTTCCCCTCAGTGCAGAATATTGCGCAGTAAAGTGCTATCCCATGATGACTCTTGGTATTTAGGGAAATACTGATGTGGACCGTCTACAACTGAATCAGTTCCAACATCATCCTTTGGAGATCACCAAACTAAACACTCGCATATAGAGGAGCAATGAAAGGGGAGAAAGGCCTTACCTTCAAAGGCAGATTTACACTGGACTGGAGGCCAGTGCCCACTGTCAGCCCACTGTTCTTTTCTAAGAATGCTACATATTTTAATTAGGTGAAAACGTCTTGCTGATAGCTTTATTGATATGCTAATGTTACTCACTGATCAGAACTCCTGTAATCTCAATCTCTTCTTTCTTAGCGATCTTTTCCAGTGTTTCCACAGTACATTATGTCCAGAGTCTGGTTCTTGCTGCATTGTTTTATGTTATAATCATGTTTCTGAGATTATCAATAGTTCAGTCCTTATCCTGCGTCCAAACAAATCCACGCTGGGGGTTGGTTTAGACCTACTTTTCTCCTGGTTTAGTTCTGGTTTAATCCTGACAGTAGTTCGCAGAGAGTGGAGAAAGTGTCAGTATTTGAGCTCAGAGCTGCTTTACAGATAAAAGCCACTGAATCACGATATGACGATGTTACCAAAAAAGCAGATCACCATGGAGACCAGATCACGATTCAATTTTTATCATCATATCGCACAGCCCAAGTGTGGAAAATGCCATATTTTACGTGATTACGTTTTTGGGTCACGGCTTGTCATACATGGGGAGATGGTGGGTCCTGATGCCGTACCAGTTGAGAACCACCGCTTAAGAAATGCCTCAAAGCCGCACGTTTTGTAAAGGGAAACATTTGAGGGAGAAACTTTCGTAAACCTTACCTGCAGACGCCGAGTGCCATATCGCGAGAAACAATATCAAACGCCTGCACGGTCTCCACATGGTGAGCACGCCCAGCTGTCGATCAGCGGAGGAACCTTCGGAACGTAGTATTTTCAGTGGTCTTGTCCTCAGAAGTCACCATCCAACCTGCGAATGGAAGAGAAAGCAAAGTTACTAAAGACTTTCATATAGGGAGCCGAGGCAGAGCTTATTTTCTGAGTGAAGCTGCGATGAGACCAGGGAGAGGGGGATTAAAGAAAACAGGTTAATTGAAGGTCGTTTTTGCTCCTGGGGGCCACGGATTAGATACTTTCCCTGAGTGAAGCCACTGATAAAGTGAGACGCAGAGGGATAAGGAGAGACACTGCAGGTGAATAGGGAAAATAAGAATAATTTGAAACTTTTCTTGTTGATTACTGACATAAATTATGAGAAAATAATGTATTCCATGATTTCTGTTCTTTAATGTTTTCAGTTTCAATATGTTAAGAGATTAAACTGGCCCAAAATCTGAAAGTTTTGCCTGCAGTGTCTCCCCTGAAGAGGAGCGTGTGGAGGCTGAGCACATCACTGCCTCATGTCACAGGTTATTACCACACTTTAATCGAGAGCATGGTTTAATTGGCGGCTCCCGAGGGGTCCACCGTAAGAGGATTAGCGCAAAACTAACCAGCATGACCTGCCCTCGGGATTTAACTGGAGAAAACCAAGCCAAAACAATGACCATGTGAAGTCAGACATGCCTCACTGAGCTTTACGCTGCTACAGAGCCGTGTGAGTTACTGTTTGGAAACTTATCTTACTTTACTTAACCACAAACATCTCTAACTAATCATGAAAAGAACGCTTGCGTACAGTCCGATGTGCGCATGGAACAAACTAGTGTTGGACTCCTACAAGTGTTGGACCCCAGGAAGAATAGCGACAGCATGACTAATGAGGATCCTTTCAATAAACATATCTATGCAGAGGGTAGGGCTGCACCACATTGAAACACTTGTGATATGCAATATGGGTGTTAAATATTGCAATAACAATATCTCTAAACCATTTCGATGGTACGCTCCATTCAACTTAAAAACAAATAAGTAAATTCATTTGTTTTTCAGAAAATTATGTCAAAAAAAGACTTCAAAAAACAGTATATCAAGACTTAATCAAGGCTAAAAAGAACATAAATTTGGAAAACTTGTAAAGTTTTGCAGAACATTGGTGCTTTTCGCCAGTGCATATTGGTCATGTTTTGAGGGCTAGGCACACCGCACTTGGCCCCCGGGCCTTAGTTTGCCCACCTCAGCCTTAGTTCATATGCGCCGACAGAGAAGACATTGAACTTTGTGATAGTTTCATGCAGATAGTCCAGGAATAACAACAGAGAAATTGGCAATAGACTAAGACTAGAAATCTGCATATTGACAGTTACCAGCACAGAATTTCCAGCTGCCCTCCACCTCGATCTTAAACTAGAACATTGTGCTACTGTGCTACTGTAAACTCAACCTCTCAATGTGGCAGGTGCAGCTAACACCTACATTTCCTTCAGAGTGGTTCACCTCAGAGAAACTGCAGCAGCATCACTGTGGCGACTCTGAAAACTCCCCCACCTCCACACACAGAGAGAGACAAAGAGGCATTCACTGTCTGGCAGCTGTGTAGGATTTTAGGACGCTCACGACAAATATGACACTTCCAGCTTTAGAGAAGGTGAACCATGCATCGCCCTGTGTGTGTGTGTGTGTGTGTGTGTGTGTGTGTGTGTGTGTGTGTGTGTGTGTGTGTGTGTGTGTGTGTGTGCGTGTGTGTGCGGGTGTGGGGGGGTGTGTGTGTGTGTGTGTGTGTGTGTGTGTGTCTGTGTGTGATTTACTCGCCCCCTTGACCTTATTCTGCACCCGGACTCAAAGAAGAGGGGCAAGGTAAACTGGTCCCGGGACGCCTGCAATGGGCCGAATCAAAGGGAAGGGGCTTAGAGCTGTCTCGAACTCCAGTGTTGAATTTCTGCTCGGCCACATAAGGTTCGCACGGAGGGGAAATGGATAGAGAAGGATTTTGTGAAGTGGATTTATGTGATAGTACGAAAAGGCCACTGCATGATCTCAGAATTATAAGCTAAGTACGTTCGGCTCGGCAATATCGCAAAATACAGTATATTGTATTGAAATATTAGGTGATGATTATTGATGTACATGGGTTGGGTGGGTGAAGGGGAATTATTATTTTGTATACGAGTGTATACTTGTCAGGGTCTGGGGTTTGGATAGGCGAAGGGGAATGATTATTTTGTAAATGAGGGTATATTTGTTGGGTGGGTGAAGGGGAATGATTCTTTGTATATGTGGATGAATACTTGTGGGGGTTGGGTGGGTAAAGGGATATGATTCTTTGTGTATATGGGTGTACACTTGTGGGGTCCGGGTGGGTGAAGGGGAATGATTCTTTATGTATATGGGTGAATATGTGGGGGTTGGGGGGTTGGATGAGCAAAGGGGAATGATTATTTTGTATATGAGGGTATACTTGCGCGGGGTCAGGGGTTGGGTGGGTGAAGGGGGATGATTATTTTATGTATATGGGTGAATACTTGTGGGTTTCAGGGCTTGGGTGGACGAAGGGGAATTATCCTTTGCGTACATAGGTGAATACTTGTCGGGTCGGGCAGGTGAAGGGATATGATTCTTCGCGTATATGGGTGTACTCTAGTGGGGTTCGAGTGGGTGAAGGGGAATGATTCTTTGTGTATATGGGTGAATACGTGGCGGTTGGAGGGTCGGATGAGCAAAAGGGAATTATTACTTTGTATATGAGAGTGTTACTTGTTCGGGGTCTGGGCAGGTGAAGGAGAATGATTCTTTTGTGTA
>OMNZ01089999.1:0-11779 GCA_900303255.1 Lesueurigobius sanzi | reverse complement strand
TATTTATTTGGGGTTTTTTTTTTTTTTTTAATACACAAAATATCAAAAAATTACGGTGGCCTGGAAGTGCAAAACAAATTTACAAGTTTTAAAACACATTTACAAGTTTTTAAACAAATTTACAAAGAGTTACAACAAATAACCGACATGCTCAAAAAAAATCATGTGAAATCTCCATGGGGAAAGTCCGTTTTAAGGCCTTTGCAGTACGCGACGTCTTGCAATCTCCATTGTTTTGAATGGCAGCTAAAGACTGACACCAAAACACCAGGACCGGAAGCCCCGCCCCCCGACAAAGTACCTATCCTTTCCGTAAAAAAACTTAAATTTGTTTCAAAACTTGTAAAAGTGTTTTCACTCTTTGTAAATTTGTTTTAAAGCTTGAAAATTTGTTTTGCACTGCCTGGCCACCGTAAAAAAATCCCCCTAAACAAAACTTTGTAACTAAAATATCAACTAAATAATAACATACATTTATGGTTCTATCCATTATTTAGATTTTGTTGCCTGAAATATTCAATTTTAGCAATTTGTCTACATAAAATACCTCCAACATTTATATGAAAACAATTATTGACAGAAAACGTCCAATGCAAGTCACTCCTCCCACAACGTTAATTCTCTATTTATATTTTCTAAAAAGCCTTTATTTTGCTGGGCTAATGCATATCAAAATCATATAAAACAAATTACAGGTTTCTTCCACGTGTATTGGCTCCAAACAATCCATTCTCAAGAAGACTTTCTAGTTGTTTGTTTGTTTTTTTTTACATTTTTTTCTCATCTTTATGTCAGCAATCAATTTATTTTCACCTGTAGCGTCTCGACTTAATGTAAAAAAAATGATGGTGGTGCAGCCAGAAGGTCTCCGGTTCAATCCCAGGCCAGAAGGGATCTTTCTTTGTGGACTGTGCAGGCTCTACCAGTGTCTGTGCAGCTCTCCCCCAACCACTAAATCACGGAGGCAATGAAATAAAACAAACTTATCAACCGTCATTGCATCTCTTTACCCAAACGCATATCAACTCCCTGTATTTACCAAGCGACAAGCATATTCATTGTCTTAATTTCGCTTTCATAGGTCCCAGATGTGAGTTTTATTGTGCTACATATTACCTGCCACCTGAGCCTGTGCTGAGAGTGCTTCTGCGGGTTGCTTCTCGCTGTTACATATTTGCAGCCGTATAAAATATGTGTGTCTACCTTTAGTGCGTGTTAGTAGCTGGTAGTGGCCACCCATGGGGCCCAACCTCAGCTGTGCAGCAATTTGTGTTTACTAACTTGAAACGGGAGTTGTCTGGCTGGTTGTGTGGCACTCTGGCAATTGTGATCCGGTATCTGGTGTTGGGAACGGTTTAAAAACGTAATTAGCTCCTTAGTTAGTTAGTTAGTTAGTTAGGTAATTGTTAATTCGCCCACAAAATGGTAATTTTGTTACAGTGTGATAAAAGTAGCTATTTACTGGACAAAGTAAAGTGAGTTACAAGATCAGAGGAACGCACATTTTTTACAAGCCATAATAAAACAAGACCGAAACAATGTAGTAGCTATTAAAGTACTTTCTTTTTGATCAGACCAGTTTAGGTTTATCTGCATGACAGTTTCGATTGCTTCCTTTCTGCAGTCTTCCTCAGAGTTGGTCACATGATGTTACTATAAACCTAAACTGGTCTGATCAAAAAGAAAGTGCTTAAACAGTTGACCACTAGAAGACCAAATTAACTTTTTTGGACTAATGTAGTAGCTAATTCGATTTCTTATTACTAGGAAAATCCTACGCAGGTAGAATGGGAGCTCCAATACTGCTTCATTCTGTTTGAGCACTGACATCTTGTGGACAATGTTGTTATTGCGCTTTCTCATACATGTGACTGAAGCACTAATCCGTGGAGGTCGATGCATGCAATAGGAGTTTCACAGGCGTGTGGTGCTCACAGACAACCTGTTCCTGATGTTTGATCGGCCGCAGATCCCTGACAAGTCCTAGTGAAGAGTGACAAAGAGAGGCCGGGGACTCTGGATGTCTAACACACACAGGCGGAGTTTATTTACCGTCAGTAAGGAACCCGGAGACATGAACTCTCAACACATTGTGGTGGCATTGGTCATACAAGTCTAACGCTTCCACAGAAGAAGGCTTGAATAGAGTCAAAGGAGGGAGCCAAGAATGTCTGTAAAGCTTGTAGGAGACAACATGGCCAAGGGCAAGTGCAGCATTAGGCTTCTGTAAGTCTATGTTATGCCAAGGGAACATAAGTATTGGTGAATGGAAAATACCACACTAAGATGACGCTGGGCCTTGAAGTTACCCACAAAGAATGTCAACAATGTTATCATAAGAATACGGCCCCCAAGAGCTTTAAACTGATACAAAGATCATTGTTCTAGGTGCAATATTAAGAAAGTTATTCCAATTTGAAATGAGAAAATCTATGTGTTTTTTAGGCCTTTGTCTTACTAGTAAAACAATAGGAAGATTTCATTTCCCCATCACTAACGTCCCTGCATTGTCTGAAGACCTATTTACGCAAGTTAATCAAAAGTCTGGGCTTTTTGTTTGTGCATGTCCACATTCTAATTCAAAGCCTTGAGATGAAATGGTTGAAATAATGGCCCCTTCTTGCCGCTCCGTGAAACAAAGCCCGGCGCATGGAAGCCTCTATTCCCTTCTCCTCTGTGCTTTTAAGCCGCCCCTGGAGCTCTCCGGTGACCATATCAAACAGCCGCTGAGACGCATTCACACATGGCGCCCGTTATTGATCCGCGCTCGCTCCGGCTGCACCGCGGAGACAGGGAGGTGACGCGATAGGGATCAGCACTCTCCCCGGGTGTGGGGACAAAGGTGATGCATTTACATTACAATAATTGGCCTTTGCCGCCGACTTTCCCTCAGAATGTAAATAAGGCTCTTTTTGTCAGACTCCTTTCCCCCGTTGCGCTCGACTCGGAGGTTGAGTGCTCAGTTTGCTGGCAACGGGAGAAGAAAAGCAATGCAAATGTGGAAGAGCATGAATGCTACAGGGACGCAGGCGGCATGTCCTTGGATCTACGTGATTTCGTGATGTATAGTTTTTGTATGATTTGATCCTTCTTTTCGGAAAGTATTAGAAGTGTACAACCGAGGAGGGCAGTTTATCTTTTGATGTTAGCATGTAGGTGAAACCATAGGCCGTAGGATTAGCTCGTCCTCCGTCACGCATGTTAGCATACGGGGGAAGGCTCCGGAAGTTCCTAGCTCCTAATTAAAACAGTTTCGCCCCAATTTTAAGTCATTTTTGGACACAGGCTTGCCATTCTTACCTCCACAGGTTTGGCTTATGTTTGGCTTGTGTTTACGCCGTGTTCCAAATTGTTAAGCAAGTCATGTTTTATAGCATAGCATTTTCAACACGAACAGTGGTTGTGGTCAATCCAAAATATTAGCAAACATCATCACCACCTGAATATTCATGTATTTTAAAGGCCACGTTTTAGCTTTCTTAGGCGAATATTTTAAAATGTCAATTACTATGCTGTAAATGGTGTTCCAAATTATTATGCAACTCAATGAAAAACAAGAAACAACCCGTCTTACATATCTATTTGTATCAATTTGGGTGAAAATGATGAACAAGCAGCTAACAATTGACACTATATACTGTATATACTTTGTTTTTTTTTCATCTGACTTTACCGTTTGGGTAGCCTGGTCTTACCATACCCTCGTACTCATTTCGTACAGAGGGTCTGGCCCTACGCAATTGATCTCCGTTTTGAGGTGGGAGGGGTCAACTCCTTTTAAAGAAGATGAAGAAGAAGAAGAGCTTTATTTATATAGCGCCTTTCACAGACAGAGTCACAAAGCGCTTTACATGAGATGATGAACATTCACTCCAGTGGTAACCAGCTGCCTCTTGGGGCAGACCAACAGAGGTGTGGCTGCACACATCATGCGCCAACGGACCCCCCGATCACCACATTCACTCATTTTCACCCACCGTTTGGGTAAAGTCAGATGAAAAAAAAAAGTCGAATTATTTCAAATTCAAGTCTAATTCACCCACTTGTCTTTTCCATAACAGTTACAAGACTTTAATCCATGGAATCCGTCAGTTTGATCAACTTTTTGTGCCACAGTGACCAAAGCCTCCAGACACTTTTTTTCAAAACGAAATCTGTAAGTTAAGTGTCGTCCAGTTGATCTGAAATGGGTTTAGGCTGAGGAGGGTCAAAGATGATCTTTTGACCCTCCTCAACTTGGCCTTTTAATCGCATGAATATTCAGGTAAGATGTTTGCTAATATTTTGGATCGACCACAACCACTGTTCGTTTTGAAACAACTATTTTAATGCTATACATGACTTGCTTAATAATTTGGAACAGTGTATGTTTGGCTACATGATTCAATTGTTGATCTCTGCTATTTATATGTATTCTCACCGTAGACTTAATACCCCCTTAAGACTTAATAATAGGGGAAGAAGATAAATACATTTCAATTTTAATCTGTTGCTGTAGATTACATAAACATAACATAAATATGAGCAAAATATGCAGTCAAAATTGCATATGAAGAGTTCATTTGCAAAAACAGATATCTCTGTTTTTAATTTGTTGCTAAATCGTTTTTTTGATTTGTCTAACTGATTTTTCTCAATGGCACTGTTTTTGCAAATGAACTCTTCATATATTTTCGGCAATTTAATCTAAAGAATGGATAAAGCCAAGTTTTGTGCTTCTAATTTGTTGACACATTAAATCTTTGATATCTTGTTTAGTTCTTCAAGGGGTTGTTATGAGTGAACAAATCTGTAAAAATCCAAACGTTGCCTCATTTTTTGGGAAAGAAACAACAAAAACAGGCTATGAATTAAAACATTGAATGCTCACTTTGTTAAGTACAAGACTGAACAATTTGTATTTGCGACTATAAGGCAAGGCAACTTTATTTGTAAAGCACATTTCATACACAAGGCAACCCAATGTGCTGTACAGAGACTATAGATACACAGTTAACAAAACAACCGTAAAACATTTAAAATATTGAACTTTAAGAATTTAAAAGCATAGTTAAATAATAACAGTCTGACTTTAAAAGTTGGAACAGATGGTGCAAGTTTTAGTTTGTCTGCAAGCAGGTTCTAGAGTTTTACTGCGTAGTGGCTTAATGCACTCTCTCCATGTTCACTCCTGACTCTGGGCACAACTAGTAACTGTGATGCTGCAGATCTCAGGCATCTGCTGGGGATGTATGGGATCAATAAGTCGGACAGATAGTCTGGTCCACTTCCATGCAGGCATTTATATGTTAGTAGTAACACTTTTAAATCTATCCTTTGCGCAACAGGGAGCCAATGGAGTTGCTTTAAAACAGGAGTGATGTGATGATGATTTTTTTGTTTTGCTGAGTACTCTAGCGGCAGCATTTTGGATTAATTGTAGTTGCTTTATAGCTTTTTGGGGGAGACCAGTTGCAGTAATCAATTTTGCTCGAAATAACAGCATGGATCACTTTTTCAAGGTCTGGCACAATTAGAAAATCTCTGAATCTAGTTATATTTTTAAGATGGAAAAAAGATGACTTTGCTATAGATTTAATGTGGCTGTTGAAAGTCAGGTCTGAATCAATTAAAACACCAAGATTTTTGACTATGTCTTTCGTGGTCACAGATTTATTTTGGAGACAACGGAGTCAATGATATGGAATCTTTTCATTTTTTTGTCACAAGACAATTATTTCTGTTTAAGTTTTCAGACATCCAAGCACTTCATCTGTACATTTGAAAAGTGTATCTAACAGAGAGCTATCATTTGGCGAGAGAGCAATGTAAATTTGCGCATCGTCTGCATAGCAGTGGTACATGTTGTCAACTCATTGTGTAAAAGAAAATACATTTAAAGAAAAGCCTTTGTAGTTACAATTCCCCCCAAAAATCTATAAAGAAATGTTGAATCTGTGCAATCATTGACCAACTCCAATGAGAACTGTTTGTCTCCTATCGGTGATCTATCTCCAACCAAGCTCCCATCAAACACACAGGCCTTTCTCGTAATAGCCCTTACACTCGAAAGAAAAAAGAATCTTGCTAAACTGGAAGGACAAACAAAAAATATCAATAAATCATTGGTTGAATTTATTAACACTCAACACTTGAACGTCTAACAAATGTATACAATAGATTGAGAGCTGGTCCCTCCTAACATAGATAGACACCACTACCACAGAACAACCCCCCCCCCCCTCTCGTTGAATGTTAAATAAATGATACATAAATAATACATAATAACGAAAAAAATAATTGATCTTACTGTTGCCTGCAGTGTCTCCCATTAATTTAGTTGTTCTTTCATTTCTTTGGTGTAAATACAGTTACATGCAACATTTTACCCAGTCCCCTTGGCGTGATTGCTGCTTGTACGAGTGGCCATGAGAGCTGATTGACCGCGCACGACTGAGAAGTGACCACGCCGCTGTGTTGTTATGGAGTAACACTAAAGACCTCTTTACTCCCATTTTTTCCCAATCATCCCCAAACCCCTCCGCACGCACGCACGCCGCTCGGGTACGGTCTCCTGGCTGTGTTAGTGTGCGAATACAAAAGCTGCTCCTGATTTACGCTTGTTGATTCCCCCACTCCTGTAATCCCTGTGAAAACCGCAGAAGTCTCAGCACATTTCGCCGCGACGCTATTTATAGCCGCGGAATAATGGAATCATCAGAAGCGAGGGCCTTCGTGATGATTTGAATTGAACGCATTGCACACACCGCTTTGTAATTCCCTCTCCTCCACTGGGACCTAAAATAAACGCAATAGCAATTTTCTTGTTTGTTTACCGGGGGAGAAAAATGCAACCTGACACATTATTTTTTATTTTTTTCCCTTTGTGGATGTTTGAGGAGATCAAAGATTGCATGGTACGACAACTCACTGACAGTTCTCCTCTGTGTTTTAGCAGCAGCTAGCTTTGGCACATCCCGCCTCACAGTTTTTTCCTCCGGCACATTTTTTAGCGTGTCGTGTTTTGACCCCGGAGCTCCGGCGCTGACGGCACCTGTGATCTGAGGTCAGGTCGGGTATCACACAACAGATGTAGGCCCAGCGTGCGTGCCAGACCGCTCCGGCGAAGTAGTAAAATATATATCCCGGAGTCGCTCACTCGCTGTTGTGACCATATGCCGAAGTTCCATCCCTCAGTGTCACCGCTCGACTGGGCAGGCGGCGACGCCCGAGCGAGGAGATGCAAGGGAAACGCGAAGCCATTCGTTGAAATAGGTTGTGTTCACGTTATAGTCGGAGCAGGCGCCAATGAAGCTCTATGGGAGAGAAACAGGTTTTGAAAGAAATATCCAAAAAGTAAATGGACAAATGTTTTCCCTCATGGACATGTTTTTGCATATTGTTACCAGTTTTGGACACCTTTATGAGACTTATGATTAGATCTTTGTTCATATGTGCTGACTTTGAACCTTTGACAGTTGTACTCAAAAGTTGACATACCCTTTTAATCTTTTGGCCATTTTTCAGAGAGTATGAATGATAACACAAGCATCTTTTTGTCCACTCATGGTTAGTGGTTGTGCGAAGCCTTTTATTTTCAAAGAACTGGGTTTACTCTTTTGAAATCATAATGAAACCTCCCTGATCTAACATTTACATGATCTTCAACAACTGCCAAGAAAATTGTTCCGTAGCAAAGATAAATTCACTTCAGCTGAAATACATACCTGTCAAGTTTTGGATCTGAAAATAAGGGAAATTTCCCCTTAAAATACGGTAACCTGGCGTGTGCCACATTGATATGCGAAGCACTCTGATTTGAGTTCTACACATTATCAATCTGGGATGGCCCTCGTCCAATCCACTCGTGAAAGGGAGTGGTTACAGCAATACTTCAAGATAATTGGGTGAAACACCCGTTAGTACCCGCCTACAGTACTTTTGCAGATTCCAGTCGGAGACAAGCACAAACATCTCTTTGCTTTACCGTTTTCAACATACAAATAGTAGCATTTCAGCTAAAAGTCAATTGCAGCATCAAAAAGTAAGTCCTCAGACGCAGCCATGTACCAACTTGTCCCGCCTCAAACCCCAAGGCAGGCATGTCATTGGGCCCACAAATATCTGAGTTGAGCCGATCGCAAGGGATTGGAGGGGATCGCAAGATGTATTTCCCAGAGTATGTGAAATCACAAATCTCACGGGAATACATCTTAAATACCGTAATTTCCCGGCCAAAACGAGACACTTGACAGCTACGCCGGCTGTTGGTTTTTTCTGTTTGTTCTCGCGATAACTGCTACCCAGGCTGCTGCAGGTGGCAGTTCTCGCGAGGCTAGTGACAGAGTTCAGTCTGGAGAGAGTTTGTATTTTGTTTTATTATTTTGTTATAATAGAGGAAACGTACGGATAATACTAATACAGGAAGACGGCGAGGAAGAGGGAAAATATACGGTAGTTTCCCGGCCAAAACAGGACACTTGACAGCTATGGAAATACAGGACTCTCTGGAAAAAAATAATGTTTTTTTTTTGTTAATAAACCACTACTTCACACAACCACTAACCATAAGCGAAATAAAGTTTTGTGTTATCATTCATATTCATAAACCTTTGGCCACAACTGTAGCTATCGTCATCATCGTCCACCTCAATTTTAAACTATAGGTTCTTTACAATGTTGTGACCTATTGACTATACAGAAAGATATAATTAGTATTTTGTAAAAGCATACGTTTGTGAAAAAGACATTGGTGCGCTGTGCATCTGCTTATAATTAGTTTTTGAGCACAGCTAACTACTTTAAATCACCCTCTACACTACAAAAACAAACAATAAAGCATCAATTTGTCATTTTAGCTCAATTTTTTTTGCATTCGATGAGCTGTTTTTCCCGTGTCTTTCTCGCTCACACTCACGACCCCTCCCTCTCTCTCTGCCTGGCGCGCTGTTTTCATGACCCGAAGCAAAAGCCCAGACAGCACCTGCGATCAGAGAGGCGTTCTGCCATGCGCTCGGCCGACTCGGCGCCAGCGTGGAACCGACCTCGCTGCGTGTCTGTGTGGCTCCTGCAGATACAAGCCTCTGCGCGATGAAACTAATTACAAACCATCATTCACTCGCCTCTACCCCCCCCCCTCCCCCCTCTCTCTCTGTCTCTCTCTGTCCAGACCCCTTTGCACGTCCACTCAGCCGCAAAAAGTCGCCTCCATGGGTGGGTTTATATAGAGCCAGCGGTAGTGGTGCCAGTTTTGCAGGTGTGTGTGTGTGTGTGATTGGAGGGGGCGAGGGCGGGGAGGGTATGCGGGTCCCGGACGTGGCAGACCCCCCTCGTGCGTAGGTTGTGACTGGGAGCGCAGCCCTTGCCAGAACTCGTTTGCCTGTGATCTGAATTCAAATAGAGCGGCTTGGCTTGGAGTGGTCCCAACAGGCTCTGCTTTTGGAAATGTGCTCCCATTGTTTGAGGAATCATGGGATGGCACACACAGGGAAATGGATGGCGTTCCAAGTGCTTGATGATGTAGCTCGAAGTTCTTTTTTAAAGCTATACTTGTCTGGCTTACTGGGCTAAAAATATGTGTGTTGCTCAAAATGCTGTGGGTCTTTTCATTGAAGTGCATCTTTATCTCTTGTATGGATTTGATCACGGGTGCGCAAAGTGCGGCCCAGGGGCTAAATGCGGCCCACAGACTCATTTTGGTTGGCCCTCAGGCTTCTTGCTGAGTTGGAACACATCACCAGAGATGGTACTGCAAGTTTATTGATTCTAGACAATTACTTTTACTTTACTTTACTTATTTTATTTGAACCAGGGACAGTGCACAATATACATTAACCTTGAACTGGAAGGATGCATTATGCCAGGTTATAGCACAAGTGCTCATTTTCACCTGTAGTCCCTGGACAGGCTGATTTAAACATATTTTGTTTGAGAAATTACCAAAACAAGGAAGATTTTAAAACAAAATCAAACATTGCCCAACCCATAAAATCAACAAATCATTGACCCTCCTCCAGACAATTACAGACTGCAGTGTCACCAAGGCTCATTAACATCAGTTTGCATTATGGGTACAAGTCTGACCCGAAACCCCTGGATTAGATTGTGTAAAATTGTGGCAACATTGTCAAAAACACTGCAGGTAAAGGTGGCCACACACTAGAGGATTTTTAATCTTTTGAGACTAAAGATCTGTGCAAAGACAACACACACTTAAGGACAGACACGAGGACACACATACACACATGAGGAGTCCCACCACAGATCATGCCATGAGAGAAAGTTTTTAGAAAGACTAAATATCTGGCTAAAAATCCTTTAGTGTGTGTCCAGCTTTAGTTGTACAAATAAATGCCATTCTGAAAGTAAGTGGCTCAAGCCATTATCGTATGTATTTTGGGGAATGTTTTCAGTTGTCCAATGTCCATTTGTCCAGTTTGCTCTCTTAACACCTACTATATGGGAAATTGTAACTTCAATGACCATTTTCTCAAAATGCATTCGTCTCTTCACTTTAGTAGCTCCTATAGACTCCAAACTTCACAGACGTAACACTATTTTGAAGGTTTGTTCAGAGGGATTCTTCAATATTTAATTCCTAGCCTGATTTATTGAGTTTTGAACCTTCAAAAACAAGGCAAAATTTTAATTTTTACAGATTTATTCACTAATAATTAGTTCATTCAAAAACAAAATATCCAAAATCCCCTCTGAACAAATCTTTGTATTTAATATGTCAACAAAATGAAACCATAACAGGCTCTGTTCATTCAAAAATATAGCCAATTTTGGACATTTTGATACATAAAATACTGAACAGTATATAAAAACATAAAAACTTCCAATACATTTTCCCCTCATATTCATGCCAGTAATATACAGCAAACATTTCAAATTGATAGCACTCAAATTACAATTTTGCCCTATTCACCTGCAGTGTCTCCCCTTAACACATAATTGATATTCGCTCATTTGTAATTCCCAACAGCGTGTTAAAATGATGTTAAATGTCTCTCTGTGTGACCGCTTCAATAATAAACTTCAGAGTCATATTGATTTGTAACATCCACTCTGCTTCGCCTAATTGGGTTGAATCAGGCGAACAACTTTAGTCTGGTTTCTCTTGAAAAGTTATGCATGTAATGATCGCCCGCAGTCAGATTTCTGCAAAAGACAGACAGAGGAAATCATTACCTCTTGTATTACTCATGTTTGAAGGTGGGTTCTACCCCTTTTGCAGACTGCTGGAGGCTTTATTTCATTTCGATTGTAACATCCCATTACACAAAAAGGTTAGCCAAATGTTGCTCCCCCGTAAGGAAAGCCGCAGTGCTGAAAATTACTCAAGCTACATTTGAGGGAGACTTGTGAGAGGTGGCATTAATTCAGCGCTACGGGGAGGTCTATTGGTGTCATCCGGAGACTTTGGTGGCACAGAACATTTCACGCTGCACACCCGTTCAAGCAGCGAGTCCATAAGTCAAGCTCCGTTTGGTGTGGAGGGGAGAGGCGGACGTCCTGGGGATGGTGTGCTCCTGACAGTCACTAGATTACATGCAATCACAGAAATCTTGACTTATTGAAGTGAGGTCAATTACGATAATCAGTGGTGAGCTTTAACCTCTTAAGCCCGTGGCAGTTTTTTCCGAATTTGGTCTACATATCCTCTGAAAGGCTTTAACAGCTTGTAAAATGTCTAAAATGTTCATATTGCTCTCATATGATATGAATGTCTATGGGGATACTGTAGATGTGAACATTTTCAAGAAAATCATAGTGGACCTGAGTAACTGAGGTTAAA